>JAEIGP010000329.1:0-37500 GCA_018904095.1 Zaprionus ghesquierei
ATATTATTATTATTATTATTATTATTATTATTATTATTATTATTATTATTATTATTAATATTATTATTATCATTATTATTATTATTATTATTATTATTATCAATATTATTATTATTATTTTTATTATTATTATTATTATTATTATTATTATTATTATTATTATTATTATTATTATTATTATTATTATTATTATTATTATTATTATTATTATTATTATTATTATTATTATTATTATTATTATTATTATTATTATTATTATTATTATTATTATTATTATTATTATTATTATGATTTTTGATTATTATTATTATTATTATTATTATTATTATTATTATTATTATTATTATTATTATTATTATTATTATTATTATTATTATTATTATTATTATTATTATTATTATTATTATTATTATTATTATTATTATTATTATTATTATTATTATTATTATTATTATTATTATTATTATTATTATTATTATTATTATTATTATTATTATTATTATTATTATTATTATTATTATTATTATCATGATTATTATTATTATTATCATGATTATTATAATTATCATGATTATTATAATTATTATTATTATTATAATTATTATTATTATTATTAGAAGGTAGAAGGGTATTATAACTTTGTTCAAACCGAAAATGTATGTAACAGGCAGAAGGAGACACCTCCGACTCCACGTCCGTCTGTGTGTCCGTATGAAAATCTAGATCTCAGCTATTATAAGAGCTAGAACTACCGAATTTGGTGACAAAATGTCTCTCCGTCTGTCTGTCCGTGTGAAAATCTAGATCTCAGCTATTATAAGAGCTAGGATTAACAAAATTTGGGGACAAAATGTGTTATTATTGCACGCTGATCAAGTTTATTTTGGATTTTGGCCACGCCGCCTTCCGCACCTGTAAATCGAAAAAAATTGATTACAAGCGCAATTTTGATGCCATATTTTATTATTATTATTATTATTATTATTATAATTATTATAATTATTATTATTATTATTATTATTATTATTATTATTATTATTATTATTATTATTATTATTATTATTATTATTATTATTATTATTATTATTATTATTATTATTATTATTATTATTATTATTATTATTATTATTATTATTATTATTATTATTATTATTATTATTATTATTATTATTATTATTATTATTATTATTATTATTATTATTATTATTATTATTATTATTATTATTATTATTATTATTATTATTATTATTATTATTATTATTATTATTATTATTATTATTATTATTATTATTATTATTATTATTATTATTATTATTATTATTATTATTATTATTATTATTATTATTATTATTATTATTATTATTATTATTATTATTATCATTATTATTATTATTATAATTAATATTATTATTATTATTAATATTATTATTATTATTATTATTATTATTATTATTATTATTATTATTATTATTATTATTATTATTATTATTATTATTATTATTATTATTATTATTATTATTATTATTATTATTATTATTATTATTATTATTTTTTTTTTTTCTTTTTTCTTGCTACTCATAGAGTAGAAGGGTATTATAACTTTGTTCAAACCGAAAATGTATGTATCAGGCAGAAGGAGACACCTCCGACTCCACGTCCGTCTGTGTGTCCGTATGAAAATCTAGATCTCAGCTATTATAAGAGCTAGAACTACCGAATTTGGTGACAAAATGTCTCTCCGTCTGTCTGTCCGTGTGAAAATCTAGATCTCAGCTATTATAAGAGCAAGGATTAACAAAATTTGGGGACAAAATGTGTTATTATTGCACGCTGATCAAGTTTATTTTGGATTTTGGCCACGCCAAATCGAAATGGTAAATCGAAAAAAATTGATTACAAGCGCAATTTTGATGCCATATTGTTCATATTTGGTTTACATGATAACTATAGCTAGCCAGATGATCTCTGAAAATTTGGTAACAATCGGATAATAAACGCAGACGTTATGCAGCTTAACGTTTTCCATAGCTGTAAGCAGCGCTGCCACCAGCGTTGCTTGCAGCATTGTGCCGAATCGTGTGTGCGTGTACGGTGGTGAAATGGGTTAAGTTGTGGACTGCAAAACGAACAGTACTATTATGCATTTAAGGGTTCGAGTCCCGCCCGCATCAAAAATTAAATGTGTGCAAAAATATTCTTTTTTTTTATTTTAGAACTTGACTTTGCATAAATATTGTAAGTCCATAGCCTTTTACGGTCAAAATATGATTGTAGCCGTTTTTTTCGTTCCGCAAATAAATAATGTACGAGCAGCTGGGTAGCGGGTATATTACAGTCGAGCACACTCGACTGTAGCTTTTTTAATTGTTTTTGTTCCGCAAATAAACGATGTACGAGCAGCTTGGTAGCGAGTATATTACAGTCGAGCACTCTCGACTGTAGCTTTCTTCCTTGTTTTTTTTTTTAAACTGTTACGTTATCTTTTGAATATGCATTATTTGGTGGTCGTGCGTTTTATTTAAAATTTTTTTAATGGCTCACAATTAACTTAGTTAACAAGTGGAGAAGTGACAGTCTTTTAAATCAGCTGTGTACGATTGTTAGAGCGCAGCTTTTTCTTATATTTTTTTTATTTTTATTATACCCGCTACTCATAGAGTAGAAGGGTATTATAACTTTGTTCAAACTGAAAATGTATGTAACAGGCAGAAGGAGATACCTCCGACCCCATAAAGTATATATATTCTGGCTCAGGATCAACAGCCGACTCGATATAGCCATGTCCGTCTGTCCGTCTGTCTGTCCGTGTGAAAATCTAGATCTCAGCTATTATAAGAGCTAGGATTACCAAATTTGGGGACAAAGTGTGTTATTATAGCACGCTGATCAAGTTTATTTTGGATTTTGGCCACGCCCCCTTCCGCCCCTGTAAATCGAAAAAAACATTGATTACAAGCGTAATTTTGATGCAATATTATTCATTTTCGGTTTATATGATAACTATAGTTAGCCAGATGATCTCTGAAAATTTGGTTACAATCGGATAATAAACACAGAAGTTATTCAGCTTAACGTTGTCCATAGCTGAAAGCAGCACTGCCGGCAGCGCAAATTCCAAATTTGTACAGGAAATAATAAGAAATTCTTTATTTGTACAGGAAATAATAAGAATGCCTTACAATGCAAATTTTTGCAGTTGTTGGATAACAGCGTCAGTAGCTTAGTGGAAAAGCGATGAACTCCTGAACCGACAGGCCCGTGGTTCGATTCCCAGTTCATGCCGCTTAAACTTTTTCTTTTTATACCCGCTACTCATAGAGTAGAAGGGTATTATAACTTTGTTCAAACCGAAAATGTATGTAATGTATATATATTCTGGGTCAGGATCAACAGCCGGGTCTATATAGCCATGTCCGTCTGTCCGACTGTCCGTCTGTCCGTCTGTCCGTCTGTCGTCTGTCTGTCCGTGTGAAAATCTAGATCTTAGCTATTATAAGAGCTAGAACTACCAAATTTTGTGGGAAAATGTGTTTTTATTACACGCTGATCAAGTTTATTTTGGATTTTTGCCACGCCCCCTTCCGCCCCTGTAAATCGAAAAAACATTGATTACAAGCGTAATTTTGATGCCATATTATTCATTTTCGGTTTACATGATAACTATAGCTAGCCAGATGACCTCTGTCGTCGATATAGCCACGTGCGTCTGTCGGTCTGTCCGTCTGTCTGTCCGTGTAAAACTCTAGATCTTAGCTATTATAAGAGCTAGAACTACCAAATTTTGTGACAAAATGTGTTTTTATTGCACGCTGATCAAGTTTATTTTGGATTTTGGCCACGCCCCCTTCCGCCCCTGTAAATCGAAAAAACATTGATTACAAGCGTAATTTTGATGCAATATTATTCCTTTTCGGTTTATATGATAACTATAGTTAGCCAGATGATCTCTGAAAATTTGGTAACAATCGGATAATAAACACAGAAGTTATTCAGCTTAACGTTGTCCATAGCTGAAAGCAGCACTGCCGGCAGCGCAAATTCTAAATTTGTACAGGAAATAATAAGAAATTCTTTATTTGTACAGGAAATAATAAGAATGCCTTACAATGCAAATTTTTGCAGTTGTTGGATAACAGCGTCAGTAGCTTAGTGGAAAAGCGATGAACTCCTGAACCGACAGGCCCGTGGTTCATGCCGCTTAAACTTTTTCTTTTTATACCCGCTACTCATAGAGTAGAAGGGTATTATAACTTTGTTCAAACCGAAAATGTATGTAACAGGCAGAAGGAGATACCTCCGACCCCATAAAGTATATATATTCTGGCTCAGGATCAACAGCCGACTCGATATAGCCATGTCCGTCTGTCCGTCTGTCTGTCCGTGTGAAAATCTAGATCTCAGCTATTATAAGAGCTAGGATTACCAAATTTGGGGACAAAATGTGTTATTATTGCACGCTGATCAAGTTTATTTTGGATTTTGGCCACGCCCCCTTCCGCCCCTGTAAATCGAAAAAAACATTGATTACAAGCGTAATTTTGATGCAATATTATTCATTTTCGGTTTATATGATAACTATAGTTAGCCAGATGATCTCTGAAAATTTGGTTACAATCGGATAATAAACACAGAAGTTATTCAGCTTAACGTTGTCCATAGCTGAAAGCAGCACTGCCGGCAGCGCAAATTCCAAATTTGTACAGGAAATAATAAGAAATTCTTTATTTGTACAGGAAATAATAAGAATGCCTTACAATGCAAATTTTTGCAGTTGTTGGATAACAGCGTCAGTAGCTTAGTGGAAAAGCGATGAACTCCTGAACCGACAGGCCCGTGGTTCGATTCCCAGTTCATGCCGCTTAAACTTTTTCTTTTTATACCCGCTACTCATAGAGTAGAAGGGTATTATAACTTTGTTCAAACCGAAAATGTATGTAACAGGCAGAAGGAGACACGTCCGACCCCATAAAGTATATATATTCTGGGTCAGGATCAACAGCCGGGTCTATATAGCCATGTCCGTCTGTCCGACTGTCCGTCTGTCGTCTGTCTGTCCGTGTGAAAATCTAGATCTTAGCTATTATAAGAGCTAGAACTACCAAATTTTGTGGGAAAATGTGTTTTTATTACACGCTGATCAAGTTTATTTTGGATTTTTGCCACGCCCCCTTCCGCCCCTGTAAATCGAAAAAACATTGATTACAAGCGTAATTTTGATGCCATATTATTCATTTTCGGTTTACATGATAACTATAGCTAGCCAGATGACCTCTGTCGTCGATATAGCCACGTGCGTCTGTCGGTCTGTCCGTCTGTCTGTCCGTGTAAAACTCTAGATCTTAGGTATTAAAAGAGCTAGGATTACCAAATTTGGGGACAAAATGTGTTTTTATTGCACGCTGATCAAGTTTATTTTGGATTTTTGCCACGCCCCCTTCCGCCCCTGTAAATCGAAAAAACATTGATTACAAGCGTAATTTTGATGCCATATTATTCATTTTCGGTTTACATGATAACTATAGCTAGCCAGATGACCTCTGTCGTCGATATAGCCACGTGCGTCTGTCGGTCTGTCCGTCTGTCTGTCCGTGTAAAACTCTAGATCTTAGCTATTATAAGAGCTAGAACTACCAAATTTTGTGACAAAATGTGTTTTTATTGCACGCTGATCAAGTTTATTTTGGATTTTGGCCACGCCCCCTTCCGCCCCTGTAAATCGAAAAAACATTGATTACAAGCGTAATTTTGATGCAATATTATTCCTTTTCGGTTTATATGATAACTATAGTTAGCCAGATGATCTCTGAAAATTTGGTAACAATCGGATAATAAACACAGAAGTTATTCAGCTTAACGTTGTCCATAGCTGAAAGCAGCACTGCCGGCAGCGCAAATTCTAAATTTGTACAGGAAATAATAAGAAATTCTTTATTTGTACAGGAAATAATAAGAATGCCTTACAATGCAAATTTTTGCAGTTGTTGGATAACAGCGTCAGTAGCTTAGTAGAAAAGCGATGAACTCCTGAACCGACAGGCCCGTGGTTCGATTCCCAGTTCATGCCGCTTAAACTTTTTCTTTTTATACCCGCTACTCATAGAGTAGAAGGGTATTATAACTTTGTTCAAACCGAAAATGTATGTAACAGGCAGAAGGAGACACGTCCGACCCCATAAAGTGTATATATTCTGGGTCAGGATCAACAGCCGAGTCTATATAGCCATGTCCGTCTGTCCGACTGTCCGTCTGTCCGTCTGTCTGTCCGTGTGAAAATCTAGATCTTAGCTATTATAAGAGCTAGAACTACCAAATTTTGTGACAAAATGTGTTTTTATTGCACGCTGATCAAGTTTTTTTTGGATTTTTGCCACGCCCCCTTCCGCCCCTGTAAATCGAAAAAACATTGATTACAAGCGTAATTTTGATGCCATATTATTCATTTTCGGTTTACATGATAACTATAGCTAGCCAGATGACCTCTGTCGTCGATATAGCCACGTGCGTCTGTCGGTCTGTCCGTCTGTCTGTCCGTGTAAAAATCTAGATCTTAGCTATTATAAGAGCTAGAACTACCAAATTTTGTGACAAAATGTGTTTTTATTGCACGCTGATCAAGTTTATTTTGGATTTTGGCCACGCCCTCTTCCGCCCCTGTAAATCGAAAAAACATTGATTACAAGCGTAATTTTGATGCAATATTATTCATTTTCGGTTTATATGATAACTATAGTTAGCCAGATGATCTCTGAAAATTTGGTAACAATCGGATAATAAACACAGAAGTTATTCAGCTTAACGTTGTCCATAGCTGAAAGCAGCACTGCCGGCAGCGCAAATTCTAAATTTGTACAGGAAATAATAAGAAATTCTTTATTTGTACAGGAAATAATAAGAATGCCTTACAATGCAAATTTTTGCAGTTGTTGGATAACAGCGTCAGTAGCTTAGTGGAAAAGCGATGAACTCCTGAACCGACAGGCCCGTGGTTCGATTGCCAGTTCATGCGGCTTAAACTTTTTCTTTTTATACCCGCTACTCATAAAGTAGAAGGGTATTATAACTTTGTTCAAACCGAAAATGTATGTAACAGGCAGAAGGAGACACGTCCGACCCCATAAAGTATATATATTCTGGGTCAGGATCAACAGCCGAGTCTATATAGCCATGTCCGTCTGTCCGACTGTCCGTCTGTCCGTCTGTCTGTCCGTGTAAAACTCTAGATCCTAGCTATTATAAGAGCTAGAACTACCAAATTTTGTGACAAAATGTGTTTTTATTGCACGCTGATCAAGTTTATTTTGGATTTTTGCCACGCCCCCTTCCGCCCCTGTAAATCGAAAAAACATTGATTACAAGCGTAATTTTGATGCCATATTATTCATTTTCGGTTTACATGATAACTATAGCTAGCCAGATGACCACTGACGTCGATATAGCCACGTCCGTCTGTCGGTCTGTCCGTCTGTCTGTCCGTGTAAAACTCTAGATCTTAGCTATTATAAGAGCTAGAACTACCAAATTTTGTGACAAAATGTGTTTTTATTGCACGCTGATCAAGTTTATTTTGGATTTTGGCCACGCCCCCTTCCGCCCCTGTAAATCGAAAAAACATTGATTACAAGCGTAATTTTGATGCAATATTATTCATTTTCGGTTTATATGATAACAATAGTTAGTTAGTTATGCAAATTTTTGCAGTTGTTGGATAACAGCGTCAGTAGCTTAGTGGAAAAGCGATGAACTCCTGAACCGACAGGCCCGTGGTTCGATTCCCAGTTCATGCCGCTTAAACTTTTTCTTTTTATACCCGCTACTCATAGAGTAGAAGGGTATTATAACTTTGTTCAAACCGAAAATGTATGTAACAGGCAGAAGGAGACACGTCCGACCCCATAAAGTATATATATTCTGGGTCAGGATCAACAGCCGAGTCTATATAGCCATGTCCGTCTGTCCGACTGTCCGTCTGTCCGTCTGTCTGTCCGTGTGAAAATCTAGATCTTAGCTATTATAAGAGCTAGAACTAAAAATGTGTTTTTATTGCACGCTGATCAAGTTTATTTTGGATTTTTGCCACGCCCCCTTCCGCCCCTGTAAATCGTAATTTTGATGCCATATTATTCATTTTCGGTTTACAGTTTGTCCATAGCTGAAAGCAGCACTGCCGGCAGCGCAAATTCTAAATTTGTACAGGAAATAATAAGAAATTCTTTATTTGTACAGGAAATAATAAGAATGCCTTACAATGCAAATTTTTGCAGTTGTTGGATAACAGCGTCAGTAGCTTAGTGGAAAAGCGATGAACTCCTGAACCGACAGGCCCGTGGTTCGATTCCCAGTTCATGCCGCTTAAACTTTTTCTTTTTATACCCGCTACTCATAGAGTAGAAGGGTATTATAACTTTGTTCAAACCGAAAATGTATGTAACAGGCAGAAGGAGACACGTCCGACCCCATAAAGTATATATATTCTGGGTCAGGATCAACAGCCGGGTCTATATAGCCATGTCCGTCTGTCCGACTATCCGTCTGTCCGTCTGTCTGTCCGTGTAAAACTCTAGATCCTAGCTATTATAAGAGCTAGAACTACCAAATTTTGTGACAAAAAGTGTTTTTATTGCACGCTGATCAAGTTTATTTTGGATTTTTGCCACGCCCCCTTCCGCCCCTGTAAATCGAAAAAACATTGATTACAAGCGTAATTTTGATGCCATATTATTCATTTTCGGTTTACATGATAACTAATAGCTAGCCAGATGTCCTCTGTCGTCGATATAGCCACGTGCGTCTGTCGGTCTGTCCGTCTGTCTGTCCGTGTAAAACTCTAGATCTTAGCTATTATAAGAGCTAGAACTACCAAATTTTGTGACAAAATGTGTTTTTATTGCACGCTGATCAAGTTTATTTTGGATTTTGGCCACGCCCCCTTCCGCCCCTGTAAATCGAAAAAACATTGATTACAAGCGTAATTTTGATGCAATATTATTCATTTTCGGTTTATATGATAACTATAGTTAGCCAGATGATCTCTAAAAATTTGGTAACAATCGGATAATTAACACAGAAGTTATTCAGCTTAACGTTGTCCATAGCTGAAAGCAGCACTGCCGGCAGCGCAAATTCTAAATTTGTACAGGAAATAATAAGAAATTCTTTATTTGTACAGGAAATAATAAGAATGCCTTACAATGCAAATTTTTGCAGTTGTTGGATAACAGCGTCAGTAGCTTAGTGGAAAAGCGATGAACTCCTGAACCGACAGGCCCGTGGTTCGATTCCCAGTTCATGCCGCTTAAACTTTTTCTTTTTATACCCGCTACTCATAGAGTAGAAGGGTATTATAACTTTGTTCAAACCGAAAATGTATGTAACAGGCAGAAGGAGACACGTCCGACCCCATAAAGTATATATATTCTGGGTCAGGATCAACAGCCGAGTCTATATAGCCATGTCCGTCTGTCCGACTGTCCGTCTGTCTGTCCGTGTAAAACTCTTGATCTTAGCTATAATAAGGGCTAGAACTACCAAATTTTGTGACAAAATGTGTTTTTATTGCACGCTGATCAAGTTTATTTTGGATTTTCGCCACGCCCCCTTCCGCCCCTGTAAATCGAAAAAACATTGATTACAAGCGTAATTTTGATGCCATATTATTCATTTTCGGTTTACATGATAACTATAGCTAGCCAGATGACCTCTGTCGTCGATATAGCCACGTCCGTCTGTCGGTCTGCCCGTCTGTCTGTCCGTGTAAAACTCTAGATCTTAGCTATTATAAGAGCTAGAACTACCAAATTTTGTGACAAAATGTGTTTTTATTGCACGCTGATCATGTTTATTTTGGATTTTGGCCACGCCCCCTTCCGCCCCTGTAAATCGAAAAAACATTGATTACAAGCGTAATTTTGATGCAATATTATTCATTTTCGGTTTATATGATAACTATAGTTAACCAGATGATCTCTGAAAATTTGGTAACAATCGGATAATAAACACAGAAGTTATTCAGCTTAACGTTGTCCATAGCTGAAAGCAGCACTGCCGGCAGCGCAAATTCTAAATTTGTACAGGAAATAATAAGAAATTCTTTATATGTACAGGAAATAATAAGAATGCCTTACAATGCAAATTTTTGCAGTTGTTGGATAACAGCGTCAGTAGCTTAGTGGAAAAGCGATGAACTCCTGAACCGACAGGCCCGTGGTTCATGCCGCTTAAACTTTTTCTTTTTATACCCGCTACTCATAGAGTAGAAGGGTATTATAACTTTGTTCAAACCGAAAATGTATGTAACAGGCAGAAGGAGACACGTCCGACCCCATAAAGTATATATATTCTGGGTCAGGATCAACAGCCGAGTCTATATAGCCATGTCCGTCTGTCCGACTGTCCGTCTGTCCGTCTGTCTGTCCGTGTAAAACTCTAGATCTTAGCAATTATAAGAGCTAGAACTACCAAATTTTGTGACAAAATGTGTTTTTATTGCACGCTGATCAAGTTTATTGTGGATTTTTACCACGCCCTTTTCCGCCCCTGTAAGTCGAAAAAACATTGATTACAAGCGTAATTTTGATGCAATATTATTAATTTTCGGTTTATAATTTATTTATTTTCGGTGATAACTATAGCTAGCCAGATGATCTCTGAAAATTTGGTAACAATCGGATAATAAACACAGAAGTTATTCAGGTTAACGTTGTCCATAGCTGTAAGCAGCGCTGCCGGCAGCGCAAATTCTTTATTTGTACAGGAAATAATAAAGAATACCTTACAATGCAAATTTTTGCAGTTGTTGGATAACAGCGTCAGTAGCTTAGTGGATTAGCGATGAACTCCTGAACCGACAGGCCCGTGGTTCGATTCCCAGTTCATGCCGCTTAAGCTGTTTATTTTTTTTTTAAGAACTTTTACTTTAATTTTTGAATATGCATTAATTGGTGGTCGTGCATTTTATTTAAAATTTTTTTAATGGCTCACGATTAACTTAGTTAACAAGTGGAGAAGTGACAGTCCTTTAAATTAGCTGTGTACGATTTTTAGAGCGCAGCTTTTTCTTATATTTTTATACCCGCTACTCATAGAGTAGAAGGGTATTATAACTTTGTTCAAACCGAAAATGTATGTAACAGGCAGAAGGAGACACCTCCGACCCCATAAAGTATATATATTCTGACTAAGGATCAACAGCCGAGTCGATATAGCCATGTCCGTATGTCCGCCTGTCTGTCCGTGTGAAAATCTAGATCTCAGCTATTATAAGAGCTAGGACTACCAAATTAATACCCGCTACTCATAGAGTAGAAGGGTATTATAACTTTGTTCAAACCGAAAATGTATGTAACAGGCAGTAGGAGGCACCTCCGACCCCATAAAGTATATATTTATTCTTGCTCAGGATCAACAGCCGAGTCGAAATAGCCATGTCCGTCTGTCTGTCTGTCCGTCTGTCTGTCTGTCCGTCTGTCCGTCTGTCTGTCCGTGTGAAAATCTAGATCTCAGCTATTATAAGAGCTAGAACTACCAAATTTGGTGACAGAATGTGTTATTATTGCACGCTGATCAAGTTTATTTTGGATTTTGCCCACGCCCCCTTCCGCCCCTGTAAATCGAAAAAAAACATTGATTACAAGCGCAATTTTGATGCCATATTGTTCATTTTCGGTTTACATGATAACTATAGCTAGCCAGATGATCTCTGAAAATTTGGTAACAATTGGATAATAAACACAGAAGTTATTCAGCTTAACATTTTCCGTAGCTGAAAGCAGCGCTGCCGGCAGCGCAAATTCTAAATTTGTACAGGAAATAATAAAAATTTTTATTTGTACAGGAAATAATAAAGAATGCCTTACAATGCAAATTTTTGCAGTTGTTGGATAACAGCGTCAGTAGCTTAGTGGAAAAGCGATGAACTCCTGAACCGACAGGCCCGTGGTTCGATTCCCAGTTCATGCCGCTTAAACTTTTTCTTTTTATACCCGCTACTCATAGAGTAGAAGGGTATTATAACTTTGTTCAAACCGAAAATGTATGTAACAGGCAGAAGGAGACACCTCCGACCCCATAAAGTATATATATTCTGGCTCAGGATCAACAGCCGAGTCGATATAGCCATGTCCGTCTGTCTGTCCGTCTGTCCGTCTGTCTGTCCGTGTAAAAATCTAGATCTCAGCTATTATAAGAGCTAGAACTACCAAATTTGGTGACAGTATGTGTTATTATTGCACGCTGATCAAGTTTATTTTGGATTTTGGCCACGCCCCTTTCCGCCCCTGTAAATCGAAAAAACATTGATTACAAGCGCAATTTTGATGCCATATTGTTCATTTTCGGTTTATATGATAACTATAGCTAGCCAGATGATCTCTGAAAATTTGGTAACAATCGGATAATAAACACAGAAGTTATTCAGCTTAACGTTGTCCATAGCTGTAAGCAGCGCTGCCGGCAGCGCAAATTCTTTATTTGTACAGGAAATAATAAAGAATGCCTTACATTGGAAATTTTTGCAGTTGTTGGATAACAGCGTCAGTAGCTTAGTGGAAAAGCGATGAACTCCTGAACCGACAGGCCCGTGGTTCGATTCCCAGTTCATGCCGCTTAAACTTTTTCTTTTTATACCCGCTACTCATAGAGTAGAAGGGTATTATAACTTTGTTCAAACCGAAAATGTATGTAACAGGCAGAAGGAGACACCTCCGACCCCATAAAGTATATATATTCTGGCTCAGGATCAACAGCCGAGTCGATATAGCCATGTCCGTCTGTCCGACTGTCCGTCTGTCTGTCCGTGTAAAAATCTAGATCTCAGCTATTATAAGGGCTAGAACTACCAAATTTGGTGACAATATGTGTTTTTATTGCACGCTGATCAAGTTTATTTTGGATTTTGCCACGCCCCTTCCGCCCCCGTAAATCGAAAAAATTGATTACAAGCGAATTTTGATGCCATATTATTCATTTTCGGTTTACATGATAACTATAGCTAGCCAGATGATCTCTGTCAGTCGATATAGCCATCCGTCTGTCGTCTGCCGTCTGTCTGTCCGTGTGAAAATCTAGATCTCAGCTATTATAAGAGCTAGAACTACCAAATTTGGTGACAATATGTGTTATTATTGCACGCTGATCAAGTTTATTTTGGATTTTGGCCACGCCCCCTTCCGCCCCTGTAAATCGAAAAACATTGATTACAAGCGCAATTTTGATGCCATATTGTTCATTTTCGGTTTATATGATAACTATAGCTAGCCAGATGATCTCTGAAAATTTGGTAACAATCGGATAATAAACACAGAAGTTATTCAGCTTAACGTTTTCCATAGCTGTAAGCAGCGCTGCCGGCAGCGCAAATTCTTTATTTGTACAGGAAATAATATTACAGGAAATAATAAGAATGCCTTACAATGCAAATTTTTGCAGTTGTTGGATAACAGCGTCAGTAGCTTAGTGGAAAAGCGATGAACTCCTGAACCGACAGGCCCGTGGTTCGATTCCCAGTTCATGCCGCTTAAACTTTTTTTTTTATACCCGCTACTCATAGAGTAGAAGGGTATTATAACTTTGTTCAAACCGAAAATGTATGTAACAGGCAGAAGGAGACACCTCCGACCCCATAAAGTATATATATTCTGGCTCAGGATCAACAGCCGAGTCGATATAGCCATGTCCGTCTGTCCGTCTGTCCGTCTGTCCGTCTGTCTGTCCGTGTGAAAATCTAGATCTCAGCTATTATAAGAGCTAGAACTACCAAATTTGGTGACAGTATGTGTTATTATTGCACGCTGATCAAGTTTATTTTGGATTTTGGCCACGCCCCCTTCCGCCCCTGTAAATCGAAAAAACATTGATTACAAGCGCAATTTTGATGCCATATTGTTCATTTTCGGTTTATATGATAACTATAGCTAGCCAGATGATCTCTAAAAATTTGGTAAAAAAAGAAAAAAAAAAAAAAAAAAAATTAAAAAAAAAAAAGTTTATAAAAAAAAAAAACAACCCCGGCAGCGCAAATTATTTTTTTGTACAGGAAATAATAAAGAATGCCTTACAATGCAAATTTTTGCAGTTGTTGGATAACAGCGTCAGTAGCTTAGTGGAAAAGCGATGAACTCCTGAACCGACAGGCCCGTGGTTCGATTCCCAGTTCATGCCGCTTAAGCTTTTTATTTTTATACCCGCTACTCATAGAGTAGAAGGGTATTATAACTTTGTTCAAACCGAAAATGTATGTAACAGGCAGAAGGAGACACCTCCGACCCCATAAAGTATATATATTCTGGCTCAGGATCAACAGCCGAGTCGATATAGCCATGTCCGTCTGTCCGTCTGTCCGTCTGTCTGTCCGTGTGAAAATCTAGATCTCAGCTATTATAAGAGCTAGAACTACCAAATTTGGTGACAGTATGTGTTATTATTGCACGCTGATCAAGTTTATTTTGGATTTTGGCCACGCCCCCTTCCGCCCCCGTAAATCGAAAAAACATTGATTACAAGCGCAATTTTGATGCCATATTGTTCATTTTCGGTTTATATGATAACTATAGCTAGCCAGATGATCTCTGAAAATTTGGTAACAATCGGATAATAAAAACAGAAGTTATTCAGCTTAACGTTTTCCATAGCTGTAAGCAGCGCTGCCGGCAGCGCAAATTATTTATTTGTACAAGAAATAATAAAGAATGCCTTACAATGCAAATTTTTGCAGTTGTTGGATAACAGCATCAGTAGCTTAGTGGAAAAGCGATGAACTCCTGAACCGACAGGCCCGTGGTTCGATTCCCAGTTCATGCCGCTTAAGCTTTTTCTTTTTATACCCGCTACTCATAGAGTAGAAGGGTATTATAACTTTGTTCAAACCGAAAATGTATGTAACAGGCAGAAGGAGACACCTCCGACCCCATAAAGTATATATATTCTGGCTCAGGATCAACAGCCGAGTCGATATAGCCATTGTCCTTCTGTCAGTCTGTCCGTCTGTCTGTCCGTGTGAAAATCTAGATCTCAGCTATTATAAGAGCTAGAACTACCAAATTTGGTGACAGTATGTGTTATTATTGCACGCTGATCAAGTTTATTTTGGATTTTGGCCACGCCCCCTTCCGCCCCCGTAAATCGAAAAAACATTGATTACAAGCGCAATTTTGCTGCCATATTGTTCATTTTCGGTTTATATGATAACTATAGCTAGCCAGATGATCTCTGAAAATTTGGTAACAATCGGATAATAAACACAGAAGTTATTCAGCTTAACGTTTTCCATAGCTGTAAGCAGCGCTGCCGGCAGCGCAAATTATTTATTTGTACAGGAAATAATAAAGAATGCCTTACAATGCAAATTTTTGCAGTTCTTGGATAACAGCGTCAGTAGCTTAGTGGAAAAGCGATGAACTCCTGAACAGACAGGCCCGTTTTTCGATTCCCAGTTCATGCCGCTTAAGCTTTTTCTTTTTATACCAGCTACTCATAGAGTAGAAGGGTATTATAACTTTGTTCAAACCGAAAATGTATGTAACAGGCAGAAGGAGACACCTCCGACCCCATAAAGTATATATATTCTGGCTCAGGATCAACAGCCGAGTCGATATAGCCATTGTCCTTCTGTCAGTCTGTCCGTCTGTCTGTCCGTGTGAAAATCTAGATCTCAGCTATTATAAGAGCTAGAACTACCAAATTTGGTGACAGTATGTGTTATTATTGCACGCTGATCAAGTTTATTTTGGATTTTAGCCACGCCCCCTTCCGCCCCTGTAAATCGAAAAAAATTGATTACAAGCGCAATTTTGATGCCATATTGTTCATTTTCGGTTTATATGATAACTATAGCTAGCCAGATGATCTCTGAAAATTTGGTAACAATCGGATAATAAACACAGAAGTTATTCAGCTTAACGTTGTCCATAGCTGTAAGCAGCGCTGCCGGCAGCGCAAATTATTTATTTGTACAAGAAATAATAAAGAATGCCTTACAATGCAAATTTTTGCAGTTGTTGGATAGCGGCGTCAGTAGCTTAGTGGAAAAGCGATGAACTCCTGAACAGACAGGCCCGTGGTTCGATTCCCAGTTCATGCCGCTTAAGCTTTTTATTTTTATACCCGCTACTCATAGAGTAGAAGGGTATTATAACTTTGTTCAAACCGAAAATGTATGTAACAGGCAGAAGGAGACACCTCCGACCCCATAAAGTATATATATTCTGGCTCAGGATCAACAGCCGAGTCGATATAGCCATTGTCCTTCTGTCAGTCTGTCCGTCTGTCTGTCCGTGTGAAAATCTAGATCTCAGCTATTATAAGAGCTAGAACTACCAAATTTGGTGACAATATGTGTTATTATTGCACGTTGATCAACATTCTTTTGGATTTTAGCCACGCCCCCTTCCGCCCCTGTAAATCGAGAAAAATTGATTACAAGCGCAATTTTGATGCCATATTGTTCATTTTCGGTTTATATGATAACTATAGCTAGCCAGATGATCTCTGAAAATTTGGTAACAATCGGATAATAAACACAGAAGTTATTCAGCTTAACGTTTTCCATAGCTGTAAGCAGCGCTGCCGGCAGCGCAAATTATTTATTTGTACAGGAAATAATAAAGAATGCCTTACAATGCAAATTTTTGCAGTTGTTGGATAACAGCGTCAGTAGCTTAGTGGAAAAGCGATGAACTCCTGAACCGACAGGCCCGTGGTTCGATTCCCAGTTCATGCCGCTTAAGCTTTTTCTTTTTATACCCGCTACTCATAGAGTAGAAGGGTATTATAACTTTGTTCAAACCGAAAATGTATGTAACAGGCAGAAGGAGACACCTCCGACCCCATAAAGTATATATATTCTGGCTCAGGATCAACAGCCGAGTCGATATAGCCATGTCCGTCTGTCCGTCTGTCTGTGTCCGTCTGTCTGTCCGTGTGAAAATCTAGATCTCAGCTATTATAAGAGCTAGAACTACCAAATTTGGTGACAGTATGTGTTATTATTGCACGCTGATCAAGTTTATTTTGGATTTTGGCCACGCCCCCTTCCGCCCCTGTAAATCGAAAAAAAATTGATTACAAGCGCAATTTTGATGCCATATTGTTCATTTTCGGTTTATATGATAACTATAGCTAGCCAGATGATCTCTGAAAATTTGGTAACAATCGGATAATAAACACAGAAGTTATTCAGCTTAACGTTGTCCATAGCTGTAAGCAGCGCTGCCGGCAGCGCAAATTATTTATTTGTACAGGAAATAATAAAGAATGCCTTACAATGCAAATTTTTGCAGTTCTTGGATAACAGCGTCAGTAGCTTAGTGGAAAAGCGATGAACTCCTGAACCGACAGGCCCGTGGTTCGATTCCCAGTTCATGCCGCTTAAGCTTTTTCTTTTTATACCCGCTACTCATAGAGTAGAAGGGTATTATAACTTTGTTCAAACCGAAAATGTATGTAACAGGCAGAAGGAGACACCTCCGACCCCATAAAGTATATATATTCTGGCTCAGGATCAACAGCCGAGTCGATATAGCCATTCGTCTGTCGTCTGTCCGTCTGTCTGTCCGTGTGAAAATCTAGATCTCAGCTATTATAAGAGCTAGAACTACCAAATTTGGTGACAGTATGTGTTATTATTGCACGCTGATCAAGTTTATTTTGGATTTTGGCCACGCCCCCTTCCGCCCCTGTAAATCGAAAAAATTGATTACAAGCGCAATTTTGATGCCATATTGTTCATTTTCGGTTTATATGATAACTATAGCTAGCCAGATGATCTCTGAAAATTTGGTAACAATCGGATAATAAACACAGAAGTTATTCAGCTTAACGTTGTCCATAGCTGTAAGCAGCGCTGCCGGCAGCGCAAATTATTTATTTGTACAGGAAATAATAAAGAATGCCTTACAATGCAAATTTGTTCAGTTGTTGGATAACAGCGTCAGTAGCTTAGTGGAAAAGCGATGAACTCCTGAACCGACAGGCCCGTGGTTCGATTACCAGTTCATGCCGCTTAAGCTTTTTATACCCGCTACTCATAGAGTAGAAGGGTATTATAACTTTGTTCAAACCGAAAATGTATGTAACAGGCAGAAGGAGACACCTCCGACCCCATAAAGTATATATATTCTGGCTCAGGATCAACAGCCGAGTCGATATAGCCATGTCCTCGTCTGTCCGTCTGTCTGTCCGTGTGAAAATCTAGATCTCAGCTATTATAAGAGCTAGAACTACCAAATTTGGTGACAGTATGTGTTATTATTGCACGCTGATCAAGTTTATTTTGGATTTTGGCCACGCCCCCTTCCGCCCCTGTAAATCGAAAAAAATTGATTACAAGCGCAATTTTGATGCCATATTGTTCATTTTCGGTTTATATAATAAACACAGAAGTTATTCAGCTTAACGTTTTCCATAGCTGTAAGCAGCGCTGCCGGCAGCGCAAATTATTTATTTGTACAGGAAATAATAAAGAATGCCTTACAATGCAAATTTTTGCAGTTGTTGGATAACAGCGTCAGTAGCTTAGTGGAAAAGCGATGAACTCCTGAACCGACAGGCCCGTGGTTCGATTCCCAGTTCATGCCGCTTAAACTTTTTATACCCGCTACTCATAGAGTAGAAGGGTATTATAACTTTGTTCAAACCGAAAATGTATGTAACAGGCAGAAGGAGACACCTCCGACCCCATAAAGTATATATATTCTGGCTCAGGATCAACAGCCGAGTCGATATAGCCATGTCTCGTCTGTCCGTCTGTCTGTCTGTCCGTGTGAAAATCTAGATCTCAGCTATTATAAGAGCTAGAACTACCAAATTTGGTGACAGTATGTGTTATTATTGCACGCTGATCAAGTTTATTTTGGATTTTGGCCACGCCCCCTTCCGCCCCCTGTAAATCGAAAAAAATTGATTACAAGCGCAATTTTGATGCCATATTGTTCATTTTCGGTTTATATGATAACTATAGCTAGCCAGATGATCTCTGAAAATTTGGTAACAATCGGATAATAAACACAGAAGTTATTCAGCTTAACGTTTTCCATAGCTGTAAGCAGCGCTGCCGGCAGCGCAAATTATTTATTTGTACAGGAAATAATAAAGAATGCCTTACAATGCAAATTTTTGCAGTTGTTGGATAACAGCGTCAGTAGCTTAGTGGAAAAGCGATGAACTCCTGAACCGACAGGCCCGTGGTTCGATTCCCAGTTCATGCCGCTTAAGCTTTTTCATTTTATACCCGCTACTCATAGAGTAGAAGGGTATTATAACTTTGTTCAAACCGAAAATGTATGTAACAGGCAGAAGGAGACACCTCCGACCCCATAAAGTATATATATTCTGGCTCAGGATCAACAGCCGAGTCGATATAGCCATGTCCGTCTGTTCGTCTGTCTGTCCGTGTGAAAATCTAGATCTCAGCTATTATAAGAGCTAGAACTACCAAATTTGGTGACAGTATGTGTTATTATTGCACGCTGATCAAGTTTATTTTGGATTTTGGCCACGCCCCCTCCCGCCCCGTAAATCGAAAAAACATTGATTACAAGCGCAATTTTGATGCCATATTGTTCATTTTCGGTTTATATGATAACTATAGCTAGCCAGATGATCTCTGAAAATTTGGTAACAATCGGATAATAAACACAGAAGTTATTCAGCTTAACGTTTTCCATAGCTGTAAGCAGCGCTGCCGGCAGCGCAAATTCTTTATTTGTACAGGAAATAATAAAGAATGCCTTACAATGCAAATTTTTGCAGTTGTTGGATAACAGCGTCAGTAGCTTAGTGGAAAAGCGATGAACTCCTGAACCGACAGGCCCGTGGTTCGATTCCCAGTTCATGCCGCTTAAGCTTTTTCTTTTTATACCCGCTACTCATAGAGTAGAAGGGTATTATAACTTTGTTCAAACCGAAAATGTATGTAACAGGCAGAAGGAGACACCTCCGACCCCATAAAGTATATATATTCTGGCTCAGGATCAACAGCCGAGTCGATATAGCCATGTCCGTCGTCGTGTCCGTCTGTCTGTCCGTGTGAAAATCTAGATCTCAGCTATTATAAGAGCTAGAACTACCAAATTTGGTGACAGTATGTGTTATTATTGCACGCTGATCAAGTTTATTTTGGATTTTGGCCACGCCCCCTTCCGCCCCTGTAAATCGAAAAAACATTGATTACAAGCGCAATTTTGATGCCATATTGTTCATTTTCGGTTTATATGATAACTATAGCTAGCCAGATGATCTCTGAAAATTTGGTAACAATCGGATAATAAACACAGAAGTTATTCAGCTTAACGTTTTCCATAGCTGTAAGCAGCGCTGCCGGCAGCGCAAATTCTTTATTTGTACAGGAAATAATAAGAATGCCTTACAATGCAAATTTTTGCAGTTGTTGGATAACAGCGTCAGTAGCTTAGTGGAAAAGCGATGAACTCCTGAACCGACAGGCCCGTGGTTCGATTCCCAGTTCATGCCGCTTAAGCTTTTTCTTTTTATACCCGCTACTCATAGAGTAGAAGGGTATTATAACTTTGTTCAAACCGAAAATGTATGTAACAGGCAGAAGGAGACACCTCCGACCCCATAAAGTATATATATTCTGGCTCAGGATCAACAGCCGAGTCGATATAGCCATTATTTGTCCGTCTGTCTGTCCGTGTGAAAATCTAGATCTCAGCTATTATAAGAGCTAGAACTACCAAATTTGGTGACAGTATGTGTTATTATTGCACGCTGATCAAGTTTATTTTGGATTTTGGCCACGCCCCCTTCCGCCCCTGTAAATAAAAAAAATTGATTACAAGCGCAATTTTGATGCCATATTGTTCATTTTCGGTTTATATGATAACTATAGCTAGCCAGATGATCTCTGAAAATTTGGTAACAATCGGATAATAAACACAGAAGTTATTCAGCTTAACGTTTTCCATAGCTGTAAGCAGCGCTGCCGGCAGCGCAAATTCTTTATTTGTACAGGAAATAATAAAGAATGCCTTACAATGCAAATTTTTGCAGTTGTTGGATAACAGCGTCAGTAGCTTAGTGGAAAAGCGATGAACTCCTGAACCGACAGGCCCGTGGTTCGATTCCCAGTTCATGCCGCTTAAGCTTTTTCTTTTTATACCCGCTACTCATAGAGTAGAAGGGTATTATAACTTTGTTCAAACCGAAAATGTATGTAACAGGCAGAAGGAGACACCTCCGACCCCATAAAGTATATATATTCTGGCTCAGGATCAACAGCCGAGTCGATATAGCCATGTCCGTCTGTCGTTGTCCGTTGTCGTCTGTCTGTCCGTGTGAAAATCTAGATCTCAGCTATTATAAGAGCTAGAACTACCAAATTTGGTGACAGTATGTGTTATTATTGCACGCTGATCAAGTTTATTTTGGATTTTGGCCACGCCCCCTTCCGCCCCTGTAAATCGAAAAAAATTGATTACAAGCGCAATTTTGATGCCATATTGTTCATTTTCGGTTTATATGATAACTATAGCTAGCCAGATGATCTCTGAAAATTTGGTAACAATCGGATAATAAACACAGAAGTTATTCAGCTTAACGTTTTCCATAGCTGTAAGCAGCGCTGCCGGCAGCGCAAATTCTTTATTTGTACAGGAAATAATAAGAATGCCTTACAATGCAAATTTTTGCAGTTGTTGGATAACAGCGTCAGTAGCTTAGTGGAAAAGCGATGAACTCCTGAACCGACAGGCCCGTGGTTCGATTCCCAGTTCATGCCGCTTAAGCTTTTTCTTTTTATACCCGCTACTCATAGAGTAGAAGGGTATTATAACTTTGTTCAAACCGAAAATGTATGTAACAGGCAGAAGGAGACACCTCCGACCCCATAAAGTATATATATTCTGGCTCAGGATCAACAGCCGAGTCGATATAGCCATGTCCGTCTGTCCGTCTGTCTGTCCGTGTGAAAATCTAGATCTCAGCTATTATAAGAGCTAGAACTACCAAATTTGGTGACAGTATGTGTTATTATTGCACGCTGATCAAGTTTATTTTGGATTTTGGCCACGCCCCCTTCCGCCCCTGTAAATAAAAAAAAATTGATTACAAGCGCAATTTTGATGCCATATTGTTTGTTTTCGGTTTACATGATAACTATATCTAGCCAGATAATCTCTGAAAATTTGGTAACAATCGTATAATAAACACAGAAGTTATTCAGCTTAACGTTTTCCATAGCTGTAAGCAGCGCTGTCGGCAGTGCAAATTCTTTATTTGTACGGGAAATAATAAGAATGCCTTCCAATGCAAATTTTTTCAGTTGTTGGACAACAGCGTCAGTAGCTTAGTGGAAAAGCGATGAACTCCTGAACCGACAGGCCCGTGGTTCGATTACCAGTTCATGCCACTTAAGCTTTTTATACCCGCTACTCATAGAGTAGAAGGGTATTATATCTTTGTTCAAACCGAAAATGTATGTAACAGGCAGAAGGAGACACCTCCGACCCCATAAAGTATATATATTCTGGCTCAGGATCAACAGCCGAGTCGACATAGCCATGTCCGTCTGTCCGTCTGTCCGTCTGTCCGTCTGTCCGTCTGTATGTCCGTGTGAAAGTCTAGATCTCAGCAATTATAAGAGCTAGAACTACCAAATTTGGTGACAAAATGTGTTATTATTGCACGCTGATCAAGTTTATTTTGGATTTTGGCCACGCCCCCTTCCGCCCCTGTAAATAAAAAAAATTGATTACAAGCGCAATTTTGATGCCATATTGTTCATTTTCGGTTTATATGATAACTATAGCTAGCCAGATGATCTCTGAAAATTTGGTAACAATCGGATAATAAACACAGAAGTTATTCAGCTTAACGTTGTCCATAGCTGTAAGCAGCGCTGCCGGCAGCGCAAATTTTTTATTTGTACAGGAAATTAGAAGAAATTCTTTATTTGTACAGGAAATAATAAGAATGCCTTACAATGCAAATTTTTGCAGTTGTTGGATAACAGCGTCAGTAGCTTAGTGGAAAAGCGATGAGCTCCTGAACCGACAGGCCCGTAGTTCCATTACCAGTTCATGCCGCTTAAGGTATTTGATTTTATACCCGCTTCTCATAGAGTAGAAGGGTATTATAACTTTTTTCAAACCGAAAATGTATGTAACAGGCAGAAGGAGACACCTCCGACCCCATAAAGTATATATATTCTGGCTCAGGATCAACAGCTGAGTCGATATAGCCATGTCCGTCTGTCCGTCTGTCTGTCCGTGTGAAAATCTGGATCTCAGCTATTATAAGAATCACCAAATTTGGTGACAGTATGTGTTATTATTGCACGCTGATCAAGTTTTTTTTGGATTTTGGCCACGCCCCCTTCCGCCCCCGTAAATCGAAAACACATTGATTACAGCGCAATTTTGATGCCATATTGTTCATTTTCGGTTTACAAGATAGCTATAGCTAGCCAGATAATCTCTAAAAATTTGGTAACAATCGGATAATAAACACAGAAGTTATTCAGCTTAACGTTTTCCATAGCTGTAACCAGCGCTGCCGGCAGCGCAAATTCTTTATTTGTACAGGAAATAATAAGAAATTCTTTATTTGTACAGGAAATAATAAGAATGCCTTACAATGCAAATTTTTGCAGTTGTTGGATAACAGTGTCAGTAGCTTAGTGGAAAAGCGATGAGCTCCTGAACCGACAGGCCCGCGGTTTGATTCCCAGTTTATGCCGCTTAAACTTTTTCTTTTTATACCCGCTACTCATAGAGTAGAAGGGTATTATAACTTTGTTCAAACCGAAAATGTATGTAACAGGCAGAAGGAGACACCTCCGACCCCATAAAGTATATATATTCTGGCTCAGGATCAACAGCCGAGTCGATATAGCCATATCCTTCTGTCAGTCTGTCCGTCTGTCTGTCCGTGTGAAAATCTAGATCTCAGCTATTATAAGAGCTAGAACTACCAAATTTGGTGACAGTATGTGTTATTATTGCACGCTGATCAAGTTTATTTTGGATTTTAGCCACGCCCCCTTCCGCCCGTGTAAATCGAAAAAAATTGATTACAAGCGCAATTTTGATGCCATATTGTTCATTTTCGGTTTACATGATAACTATAGCTAGCCAGATAATTCTGAAAATTTGGTAACAATCGGATAATAAACACAGAAGTTATTCAGCTTAACGTTTTCCATAGCTGTAAGCAGCGCTGCCGGCAGCGCAAATTCTTTATTTGTACAGGAAATAATAAGAATGCCTTACAATGCAAACTTTTGCAGTTGTTGGATAACAGCGTCAGTAGCTTAGTGGAAAAGCGATGAACTCCTGAACCGACAGGCCCGTGGTTCGATTCCCAGTTCATGCCGCTTAAACTTTTCCTTTTTATACCCGCTACTCATAGAGTAGAAGGGTATTATAACTTTGTTCAAACCGAAAATGTATGTAACAGGCAGAAGGAGACACCTCCGACCCCATAAAGTATATATATTCTGGCTCAGGATCAACAGCCGAGTCGATATAGCCATGTCCGTCTGTCCGTCTGTCTGTCCGTGTGAAAATCTAGATCTCAGCTATTATAAGAGCTAGAACTACCAAATTTGGTGACAGTATGTGTTATTATTGCACGCTGATCAAGTTTATTTTGGATTTTGGCCACGCCCCCTTCCGCCCCTGTAAATAAAAAAAATTGATTACAAGCGCAATTTTGATGCCATATTGTTCATTTTCGGTTTATATGATAACTATAGCTAGCCAGATGATCTCTGAAAATTTGGTAACAATCGGATAATAAACACAGAAGTTATTCAGCTTAACGTTGTCCATAGCTGTAAGCAGCGCTGCCGGCAGGCTTTGCGAAAAATTCTTTATTTGTACAGGAAATAATAAGAATGCCTTACAATGCAAATTTTTGCAGTTGTTGGATAACAGCGTCAGTAGCTTAGTGGAAAAGCGATGAGCTCCTGAACCGACAGGCCCGTTGTTCGATTACCAGTTCATGCCGCTTAAGCTATTTCATTTTATACCCGCTACTCATAGAGTAGAAGGGTATTATAACTTTGTTCAAACCGAAAATGTATGTAACAGGCAGAAGGAGACACCTCCGACCCCATAAAGTATATATATTCTGGCTCAGGATCAACAGCCGAGTCGATATAGCCATGTCCGTCTGTCCGTCTGTCTGTCCGTGTGAAAATCTGGATCTCAGCTATTATAAGAGCTAGAACTACCAAATTTGGTGACAGTATGTGTTATTATTGCACGCTGATCAAGTTTTTTTTGGATTTTGGCCACGCCCCCTTCCGCCCCCGTAAATCGAAAACACATTGATTACAAGCGCAATTTTGATGCCATATTGTTCATTTTCGGTTTACATGATAACTATAGCTAGCCAGATAATCTCTAAAAATTTGGTAACAATCGGATAATAAACACAGAAGTTATTCAGCTTAACGTTTTCCATAGCTGTAAGCAGCGCTGCCGGCAGCGCAAATTCTTTATTTGTACAGGAAATAATAAGTAATGCCTTACAATGCAAATTTTTGCAGTTGTTGGATAACAGCGTCAGTAGCTTAGTGGAAAAGCGATGAACTCCTGAACCGACAGGCCCGTGGTTCGATTCCCAGTTCATGCCGCTTAAACTTTTTCTTTTTATACCCGCTACTCATAGAGTAGAAGGGTATTATAACTTTGTTCAAACCGAAAATGTATGTAACAGGCAGAAGGAGACACCTCCGACCCCATAAAGTATATATATTCTGGCTCAGGATCAACAGCCGAGTCGATATAGCCATATCCGTCTGTCTCGTCTGTCCGTCTGTCTGTCCGTGTGAAAATCTAGATCTCAGCTATTATAAGAGCTAGAACTACCAAATTTGGTGACAGTATGTGTTATTATTGCACGCTGATCAAGTTTATTTTGGATTTTGGCCACGCCCCCTTCCGCCCCTGTAAATCGAAAAAAATTGATTACAAGCGCAATTTTGATGCCATATTGTTCATTTTCGGTTTATATGATAACTATAGCTAGCCAGATGATCTCTAAAAATTTGGTAACAATCGGATAATAAACACAGAAGTTATTCAGCTTAACGTTTTCCATAGCTGTAAGCAGCGCTGCCGGCAGCGCAAATTCTTTATTTGTACAGGAAATAATAAGAATGCCTTACAATGCAAACTTTTGCAGTTGTTGGATAACAGCGTCAGTAGCTTAGTGGAAAAGCGATGAACTCCTGAACCGACAGGCCCGTGGTTCGATTCCCAGTTCATGCCGCTTAAACTTTTTCTTTTTATACTCGCTACTCATAGAGTAGAAGGGTATTATAACTTTGTTCAAACCGAAAATGTATGTAACAGGCAGAAGGAGACACCTCCGACCCCATAAAGTATATATATTCTGGCTCAGGATCAACAGCCGAGTCGATATAGCCATGTCCGTCTGTCCGTCTGTCGTCTGTCTGTCCGTGTGAAAATCTAGATCTCAGCTATTATAAGAGCTAGAACTACCAAATTTGGTGACAGTATGTGTTATTATTGCACGCTGATCAAGTTTATTTTGGATTTTGGCCACGCCCCCTTCCGCCCCTGTAAATCAAAAAAATTGATTACAAGCGCAATTTTGATGCCATATTGTTCATTTTCGGTTTATATGATAACTATAGCTAGCCAGATGATCTCTGAAAATTTGGTAACAATCGGATAATAAACACAGAAGTTATTCAGCTTAACGTTTTCCATAGCTGTAAGCAGCGCTGCCGGCAGGGCAAATTATTTATTTGTACAGGAAATAATTAAGAATGCCTTACAATGCAAATTTTTGCAGTTGTTGGATAACAGCGTCAGTAGCTTAGTGGAAAAGCGATGAACTCCTGAACCGACAGGCCCGTGGTTCGATTCCCAGTTCATGCCGCTTAAACTTTTCTTTTTATACCCGCTACTCATAGAGTAGAAGGGTATTATAACTTTGTTCAAACCGAAAATGTATGTAACAGGCAGAAGGAGACACCTCCGACCCCATAAAGTATATATATTCTGGCTCAGGATCAACAGCCGAGTCGATATAGCCATGTCTCTGTCTGTCCGTCTGTCTGTCCGTGTGAAAATCTGGATCTCAGCTATTATAAGACTAGATCTACCAAATTTGGTGACAGTATGTGTTATTATTGCACGCTGATCAAGTTTTTTTTGGATTTTGGCCACGCCCCCTTCCGCCCCTGTAAATCGAAAAAAATTGATTACAAGCGCAATTTTGATGCCATATTGTTCATTTTCGGTTTACATGATAACTATAGCTAGCCAGATAATCTCTAAAAATTTGGTAACAATCGGATAATAAACACAGAAGTTATTCAGCTTAACGTTTTCCATAGCTGTAAGCAGCGCTGCCGGCAGCGCAAATTCTTTATTTGTACAGGAAATAATAAGAATGCCTTACAATGCAAATTTTTGCAGTTGTTGGATAACAGCGTCAGTAGCTTAGTGGAAAAGCGATGAACTCCTGAACCGACAGGCCCGTGGTTCGATTCCCAGTTCATGCCGCTTAAACTTTTTCTTTTTATACCCGCTACTCATAGAGTAGAAGGGTATTATAACTTTGTTCAAACCGAAAATGTATGTAACAGGCAGAAGGAGACACCTCCGACCCCATAAAGTATATATATTCTGGCTCAGGATCAACAGCCGAGTCGATATAGCCATATCCGTCTGTCTGTCTGTCCGTCTGTCTGTCCGTGTGAAAATATAGATCTCAGCTATTATAAGAGCTAGAACTACCAAATTTGGTGACAGTATGGTTTATTATTGCGCGCTGATCAAGTTTATTTTGGATTTTGGCCACGCCCCCTTCCTCCCCTGTAAATCGAAAAAAATTGATTACAAGCGCAATTTTGATGCCATATTGTTCATTTTCGGTTTACATGATAACTATAGCTAGCCAGATAATCTCTAAAAATTTGGTAACAATCGGATAATAAACACAGAAGTTATTCAGCTTAACGTTTTCCATAGCTGTAAGCAGCGCTGCCGGCAGCGCAAATTCTTTATTTGTACAGGAAATAATAAGAATGCCTTACAATGCAAACTTTTGCAGTTGTTGGATAACAGCGTCAGTAGCTTAGTGGAAAAGCGATGAACTCCTGAACCGACAGGCCCGTGGTTCGATTCCCAGTTCATGCCGCTTAAACTTTTCCTTTTTATACTCGCTACTCATAGAGTAGAAGGGTATTATAACTTTGTTCAAACCGAAAATGTATGTAACAGGCAGAAGGAGACACCTCCGACCCCATAAAGTATATATATTCTGGCTCAGGATCAACAGCCGAGTCGATATAGCCATATCCGTCTGTCTGTCTGTCCGTCTGTCTGTCCGTGTGAAAATCTAGATCTCAGCTATTATAAGAGCTAGAACTACCAAATTTGGTGACAGTATGTGTTATTATTGCACGCTGATCAAGTTTATTTTGGATTTTGGCCACGCCCCCTTCCGCCCCTGTAAATCGAAAAAAATTGATTACAAGCGCAATTTTGATGCCATATTGTTCATTTTCGGTTTATATGATAACTATAGCTAGCCAGATGATCTCTGAAAATTTGGTAACAATCGGATAATAAACACAGAAGTTATTCAGCTTAACGTTTTCCATAGCTGTAAGCAGCGCTGCCGGCAGCGCAAATTCTTTATTTGTACAGGAAATAATAAGAATGCCTTACAATGCAAATTTTTGCAGTTGTTGGATAACAGCGTCAGTAGCTTAGTGGAAAAGCGATGAACTCCTGAACCGACAGGCCCGTGGTTCGATTCCCAGTTCATGCCGCTTAAACTTTTCCTTTTTATACTCGCTACTCATAGAGTAGAAGGGTATTATAACTTTGTTCAAACCGAAAATGTATGTAACAGGCAGAAGGAGACACCTCCGACCCCATAAAGTATATATATTCTGGCTCAGGATCAACAGCCGAGTCGATATAGCCATATCCGTCTGTCTGTCTGTCCGTCTGTCTGTCCGTGTGAAAATCTAGATCTCAGCTATTATAAGAGCTAGAACTACCAAATTTGGTGACAGTATGTGTTATTATTGCACGCTGATCAAGTTTATTTTGGATTTTGGCCACGCCCCATTCCGCCCCTGTAAATCGAAAAAAATTGATTACAAGCGCAATTTTGATGCCATATTGTTCATTTTCGGTTTATATGATAACTATAGCTAGCCAGATGATCTCTGAAAATTTGGTAACAATCGGATAATAAACACAGAAGTTATTCAGCTTAACGTTGTCCATAGCTGTAAGCAGCGCTGCCGGCAGCGCAAATTCTTTATTTGTACAGGAAATAATAAGAATGCCTTACAATGCAAATTTTTGCAGTTGTTGGATAACAGCGTCAGTAGCTTAGTGGAAAAGCGATGAACTCCTGAACCGACAGGCCCGTGGTTCGATTCCCAGTTCATGCCGCTTAAACTTTTCCTTTTTATACTCGCTACTCATAGAGTAGAAGGGTATTATAACTTTGTTCAAACCGAAAATGTATGTAACAGGCAGAAGGAGACACCTCCGACCCCATAAAGTATATATATTCTGGCTCAGGATCAACAGCCGAGTCGATATAGCCATGTCCGTCTGTCCGTCTGTCTGTCTGTCCGTCTGTCTGTCCGTGTGAAAATCTAGATCTCAGCTATTATAAGAGCTAGAACTACCAAATTTGGTGACAGTATGTGTTATTATTGCACGCTGATCAAGTTTATTTTGGATTTTAGCCACGCCCCCTTCCGCCCGTATAAATCGAAAAAAATTGATTACAAGCGCAATTTTGATGCCATATTGTTCATTTTCGGTTTATATGATAACTATAGCTAGCCAGATGATCTCTGAAAATTTGGTAACAATCGGATAATAAACACAGAAGTTATTCAGCTTAACGTTGTCCATAGCTGTAAGCAGCGCTGCCGGCAGCGCAAATTCTTTATTTGTACAGGAAATAATAAGAATGCCTTACAATGCAAATTTTTGCAGTTGTTGGATAACAGCGTCAGTAGCTTAGTGGAAAAGCGATGAACTCCTGAACCGACAGGCCCGTGGTTCGATTCCCAGTTCATGCCGCTTAAACTTTTTCTTTTTATACCCGCTACTCATAGAGTAGAAGGGTATTATAACTTTGTTCAAACCGAAAATGTATGTAACAGGCAGAAGGAGACACCTCCGACCCCATAAAGTATATATATTCTGGCTCAGGATCAACAGCCGAGTCGATATAGCCATATCCGTCTGTCTGTCTGTCCGTCTGTCTGTCCGTGTGAAAATCTAGATCTCAGCTATTATAAGAGCTAGAACTACCAAATTTGGTGACAGTATGTGTTATTATTGCACGCTGATCAAGTTTATTTTGGATTTTGGCCACGCCCCCTTCCGCCCCTGTAAATCGAAAAAAATTGATTACAAGCGCAATTTTGATGCCATATTGTTCATTTTCGGTTTATATGATAACTATGCTAGCCAGATATCTCTGAAAATTTGGTAACAATCGGATAATAAACACAGAAGTTATTCAGCTTAACGTTTTCCATAGCTGTAAGCAGCGCTGCCGGCAGCGCAAATTCTTTATTTGTACAGGAAATAATAAGAATGCCTTACAATGCAAACTTTTGCAGTTGTTGGATAACAGCGTCAGTAGCTTAGTGGAAAAGCGATGAACTCCTGAACCGACAGGCCCGTGGTTCGATTCCCAGTTCATGCCGCTTAAACTTTTTCTTTTTATACCCGCTACTCATAGAGTAGAAGGGTATTATAACTTTGTTCAAACCGAAAATGTATGTAACAGGCAGAAGGAGACACCTCCGACCCCATAAAGTATATATATTCTGGCTCAGGATCAACAGCCGAGTCGATATAGCCATATCCGTCTGTCTGTCTGTCCGTCTGTCTGTCCGTGTGAAAATCTAGATCTCAGCTATTATAAGAGCTAGAACTACCAAATTTGGTGACAGTATGTGTTATTATTGCACGCTGATCAAGTTTATTTTGGATTTTGGCCACGCCCCCTTCCGCCCCTGTAAATCGAAAAAAATTGATTACAAGCGCAATTTTGATGCCATATTGTTCATTTTCGGTTTATATGATTACTATAGCTAGCCAGATAATCTCTGAAAATTTGGTAACAATCGGATAATAAACACAGAAGTTATTCAGCTTAACGTTTTCCATAGCTGTAAGCAGCGCTGCCGGCAGCGCAAATTCTTTATTTGTACAGGAAATAATAAGAATGCCTTACAATGCAAATTTTTGCAGTTGTTGGATAACAGCGTCAGTAGCTTAGTGGAAAAGCGATGAACTCCTGAACCGACAGGCCCGTGGTTCGATTCCCAGTTCATGCCGCTTAAACTTTTTCTTTTTATACCCGCTACTCATAGAGTAGAAGGGTATTATAACTTTGTTCAAACCGAAAATGTATGTAACAGGCAGAAGGAGACACCTCCGACCCCATAAAGTATATATATTCTGGCTCAGGATCAACAGCCGAGTCGATATAGCCATATCCGTCTGTCTGTCTGTCCGTCTGTCTGTCCGTGTGAAAATCTAGATCTCAGCTATTATAAGAGCTAGAACTACCAAATTTGGTGACAGTATGTGTTATTATTGCACGCTGATCAAGTTTATTTTGGATTTTGGCCACGCCCCCTTCCGCCCCTGTAAATCGAAAAAATTGATTACAAGCGCAATTTTGATGCCATATTGTTCATTTTCGGTTTATATGATAACTATAGCTAGCCAGATGATCTCTGAAAATTTGGTAACAATCGGATAATAAACACAGAAGTTATTCAGCTTAACGTTGTCCATAGCTGTAAGCAGCGCTGCCGGCAGCGCAAATTCTTTATTTGTACAGGAAATAATAAGAATGCCTTACAATGCAAATTTTTGCAGTTGTTGGATAACAGCGTCAGTAGCTTAGTGGAAAAGCGATGAACTCCTGAACCGACAGGCCCGTGGTTCGATTCCCAGTTCATGCCGCTTAAACTTTTTCTTTTTATACCCGCTACTCATAGAGTAGAAGGGTATTATAACTTTGTTCAAACCGAAAATGTATGTAACAGGCAGAAGGAGACACCTCCGACCCCATAAAGTATATATATTCTGGCTCAGGATCAACAGCCGAGTCGATATAGCCATATCCGTCTGTCTGTCTGTCCGTCTGTCTGTCCGTGTGAAAATCTAGATCTCAGCTATTATAAGAGCTAGAACTACCAAATTTGGTGACAGTATGTGTTATTATTGCACGCTGATCAAGTTTATTTTGGATTTTGGCCACGCCCCCTTCCGCCCCTGTAAATCGAAAAAAATTGATTACAAGCGCAATTTTGATGCCATATTGTTCATTTTCGGTTTATATGATAACTATAGCTAGCCAGATGATCTCTGAAAATTTGGTAACAATCGGATAATAAACACAGAAGTTATTCAGCTTAACGTTGTCCATAGCTGTAAGCAGCGCTGCCGGCAGCGCAAATTCTTTATTTGTACAGGAAATAATAAGAATGCCTTACAATGCAAATTTTTGCAGTTGTTGGATAACAGCGTCAGTAGCTTAGTGGAAAAGCGATGAACTCCTGAACCGACAGGCCCGTGGTTCGATTCCCAGTTCATGCCGCTTAAACTTTTCCTTTTTATACCCGCTACTCATAGAGTAGAAGGGTATTATAACTTTGTTCAAACCGAAAATGTATGTAACAGGCAGAAGGAGACACCTCCGACCCCATAAAGTATATATATTCTGGCTCAGGATCAACAGCCGAGTCGATATAGCCATATCCGTCTGTCTGTCTGTCCGTCTGTCTGTCCGTGTGAAAATCTAGATCTCAGCTATTATAAGAGCTAGAACTACCAAATTTGGTGACAGTATGTGTTATTATTGCACGCTGATCAAGTTTATTTTGGATTTTGGCCACGCCCCCTTCCGCCCCTGTAAATCGAAAAAAATTGATTACAAGCGCAATTTTGATGCCATATTGTTCATTTTCGGTTTATATGATAACTATAGCTAGCCAGATGATCTCTGAAAATTTGGTAACAATCGGATAATAAACACAGAAGTTATTCAGCTTAACGTTGTCCATAGCTGTAAGCAGCGCTGCCGGCAGCGCAAATTATTTATTTGTACAGGAAATAATAAAGAATGCCTTACAATGCAAATTTTTGCAGTTGTTGGATAACAGCGTCAGTAGCTTAGTGGAAAAGCGATGAACTCCTGAACCGACAGGCCCGTGGTTCGATTCCCAGTTCATGCCGCTTAAACTTTTTCTTTTTATACCCGCTACTCATAGAGTAGAAGGGTATTATAACTTTGTTCAAACCGAAAATGTATGTAACAGGCAGAAGGAGACACCTCCGACCCCATAAAGTATATATATTCTGGCTCAGGATCAACAGCCGAGTCGATATAGCCATATCTGTCTGTCTGTCTGTCCGTCTGTCTGTCCGTGTGAAAATCTAGATCTCAGCTATTATAAGAGCTAGAACTACCAAATTTGGTGACAGTATGGTTTATTATTGCGCGCTGATCAAGTTTATTTTGGATTTTGGCCACGCCCCCTTCCTCCCCTGTAAATCGAAAAAAATTGATTACAAGCGCAATTTTGATGCCATATTGTTCATTTTCGGTTTACATGATAACTATTTGGTAACAATCGGATAATAAACACAGAAGTTATTCAGCTTAACGTTTTCCATAGCTGTAAGCAGCGCTGCCGGCAGCGCAAATTCTTTATTTGTACAGGAAATAATAAGAATGCCTTACAATGCAAACTTTTGCAGTTGTTGGATAACAGCGTCAGTAGCTTAGTGGAAAAGCGATGAACTCCTGAACCGACAGGCCCGTGGTTCGATTCCCAGTTCATGCCGCTTAAACTTTTCCTTTTTATACCCGCTACTCATAGAGTAGAAGGGTATTATAACTTTGTTCAAACCGAAAATGTATGTAACAGGCAGAAGGAGACACCTCCGACCCCATAAAGTATATATATTCTGGCTCAGGATCAACAGCCGAGTCGATATAGCCATATCCGTCTGTCTGTCTGTCCGTCTGTCTGTCCGTGTGAAAATCTAGATCTCAGCTATTATAAGAGCTAGAACTACCAAATTTGGTGACAGTATGTGTTATTATTGCACGCTGATCAAGTTTATTTTGGATTTTAGCCACGCCCCCTTCCGCCCGTATAAATCGAAAAAAATTGATTACAAGCGCAATTTTGATGCCATATTGTTCATTTTCGGTTTACATGATAACTATTTGGTAACAATCGGATAATAAACACAGAAGTTATTCAGCTTAACGTTGTCCATAGCTGTAAGCAGCGCTGCCGGCAGCGCAAATTCTTTATTTGTACAGGAAATAATAAGAATGCCTTACAATGGAAATTTTTGCAGTTGTTGGATAACAGCGTCAGTAGCTTAGTGGAAAAGCGATGAACTCCTGAACCGACAGGCCCGTGGTTCGATTCCCAGTTCATGCCGCTTAAACTTTTTCTTTTTATACCCGCTACTCATAGAGTAGAAGGGTATTATAACTTTGTTCAAACCGAAAATGTATGTAACAGGCAGAAGGAGACACCTCCGACCCCATAAAGTATATATATTCTGACTCAGGATCAACAGCCGAGTCGATATAGCCATGTCCGTCTGTCTGTCTGTCCGTCTGTCTGTCCGTGTGAAAATCTAGATCTCAGCTATTATAAGAGCTAGAACTACCAAATTTGGTGACAGTATGGTTTATTATTGCGCGCTGATCAAGTTTATTTTGGATTTTGGCCACGCCCCCTTCCGCCCCTGTAAATCGAAAAAAATTGATTACAAGCGCAATTTTGATGCCATATTGTTCATTTTCGGTTTACATGATAACTATTTGGTAACAATCGGATAATAAACACAGAAGTTATTCAGCTTAACGTTTTCCATAGCTGTAAGCAGCGCTGCCGGCAGCGCAAATTCTTTATTTGTACAGGAAATAATAAGAATGCCTTACAATGCAAATTTTTGCAGTTGTTGGATAACAGCGTCAGTAGCTTAGTGGAAAAGCGATGAACTCCTGAACCGACAGGCCCGTGGTTCGATTCCCAGTTCATGCCGCTTAAACTTTTTCTTTTTATACCCGCTACTCATAGAGTAGAAGGGTATTATAACTTTGTTCAAACCGAAAATGTATGTAACAGGCAGAAGGAGACACCTCCGACCCCATAAAGTATATATATTCTGGCTCAGGATCAACAGCCGAGTCGATATAGCCATATCCGTCTGTCTGTCTGTCCGTCTGTCTGTCCGTGTGAAAATCTAGATCTCAGCTATTATAAGAGCTAGAACTACCAAATTTGGTGACAGTATGTGTTATTATTGCACGCTGATCAAGTTTATTTTGGATTTTGGCCACGCCCCCTTCCGCCCCTGTAAATCGAAAAAATTGATTACAAGCGCAATTTTGATGCCATATTGTTCATTTTCGGTTTATATGATAACTATAGCTAGCCAGATGATCTCTGAAAATTTGGTAACAATCGGATAATAAACACAGAAGTTATTCAGCTTAACGTTGTCCATAGCTGTAAGCAGCGCTGCCGGCAGCGCAAATTCTTTATTTGTACAGGAAATAATAAGAATGCCTTACAATGCAAATTTTTGCAGTTGTTGGATAACAGCGTCAGTAGCTTAGTGGAAAAGCGATGAACTCCTGAACCGACAGGCCCGTGGTTCGATTCCCAGTTCATGCCGCTTAAACTTTTTCTTTTTATACCCGCTACTCATAGAGTAGAAGGGTATTATAACTTTGTTCAAACCGAAAATGTATGTAACAGGCAGAAGGAGACACCTCCGACCCCATAAAGTATATATATTCTGGCTCAGGATCAACAGCCGAGTCGATATAGCCATATCCGTCTGTCTGTCTGTCCGTCTGTCTGTCCGTGTGAAAATCTAGATCTCAGCTATTATAAGAGCTAGAACTACCAAATTTGGTGACAGTATGTGTTATTATTGCACGCTGATCAAGTTTATTTTGGATTTTGGCCACGCCCCCTTCCGCCCCTGTAAATCGAAAAAAATTGATTACAAGCGCAATTTTGATGCCATATTGTTCATTTTCGGTTTACATGATAATTACTGAAAATTTGGTAACAATCGGATAATAAACACAGAAGTTATTCAGCTTAACGTTTTCCATAGCTGTAAGCAGCGCTGCCGGCAGCGCAAATTCTTTATTTGTACAGGAAATAATAAGAATGCCTTACAATGCAAATTTTTGCAGTTGTTGGATAACAGCGTCAGTAGCTTAGTGGAAAAGCGATGAACTCCTGAACCGACAGGCCCGTGGTTCGATTCCCAGTTCATGCCGCTTAAACTTTTTCTTTTTATACCCGCTACTCATAGAGTAGAAGGGTATTATAACTTTGTTCAAACCGAAAATGTATGTAACAGGCAGAAGGAGACACCTCCGACCCCATAAAGTATATATATTCTGGCTCAGGATCAACAGCCGAGTCGATATAGCCATATCCGTCTGTCTGTCTGTCCGTCTGTCTGTCCGTGTGAAAATCTAGATCTCAGCTATTATAAGAGCTAGAACTACCAAATTTGGTGACAGTATGTGTTATTATTGCACGCTGATCAAGTTTATTTTGGATTTTGGCCACGCCCCCTTCCGCCCCTGTAAATCGAAAAAATTGATTACAAGCGCAATTTTGATGCCATATTGTTCATTTTCGGTTTATATGATAACTATAGCTAGCCAGATGATCTCTGAAAATTTGGTAACAATCGGATAATAAACACAGAAGTTATTCAGCTTAACGTTGTCCATAGCTGTAAGCAGCGCTGCCGGCAGCGCAAATTCTTTATTTGTACAGGAAATAATAAGAATGCCTTACAATGCAAATTTTTGCAGTTGTTGGATAACAGCGTCAGTAGCTTAGTGGAAAAGCGATGAACTCCTGAACCGACAGGCCCGTGGTTCGATTCCCAGTTCATGCCGCTTAAACTTTTTCTTTTTATACCCGCTACTCATAGAGTAGAAGGGTATTATAACTTTGTTCAAACCGAAAATGTATGTAACAGGCAGAAGGAGACACCTCCGACCCCATAAAGTATATATATTCTGGCTCAGGATCAACAGCCGAGTCGATATAGCCATATCCGTCTGTCTGTCTGTCCGTCTGTCTGTCCGTGTGAAAATCTAGATCTCAGCTATTATAAGAGCTAGAACTACCAAATTTGGTGACAGTATGTGTTATTATTGCACGCTGATCAAGTTTATTTTGGATTTTGGCCACGCCCCCTTCCGCCCCTGTAAATCGAAAAAATTGATTACAAGCGCAATTTTGATGCCATATTGTTCATTTTCGGTTTATATGATAACTATAGCTAGCCAGATGATCTCTGAAAATTTGGTAACAATCGGATAATAAACACAGAAGTTATTCAGCTTAACGTTGTCCATAGCTGTAAGCAGCGCTGCCGGCAGCGCAAATTCTTTATTTGTACAGGAAATAATAAGAATGCCTTACAATGCAAATTT
>JAEIGP010000344.1:0-32551 GCA_018904095.1 Zaprionus ghesquierei
CCAAAATCCAAAATAAACTTGATAGCGTCCAATAATAATACATATTGTGACCAAATTTGGTAGTTCTAGCTCTTATAATAGCTGAGATCTAGATTTTCTGACGGACAGACAGACGGACAGACAGACAGACGGACAGACGGACATGGCTATATCGACTCGGCTGTTGAATATATATGTACTTTATGGGATGGCTGTTACATACATTTTCAGTTTGAACAAAGTTATAATACCCTTCTACTCTATGAGTAGCGGGTATAAAAAAAAAACAAGTAAGAAAGCTACAGTCGAGTGTGCTCGACTGTAATATACCACGCTACCCAGCTGCTTGTACATAGCTTGTACATTGGCACAAAATGAACGATATGGCATCAAAATTGCGCTTGTAATCAATGTTTTTTTCGATTAAAAGGGGGGAAGGGGCGTGGCCAAAATCAAAATAAACTTGATCAGCGTGCAATAATAATACATATTGTGACCAAATTTGGTAGTTCTAGCTCTTATAATAGCTGAGATCTAGATTTTCTGACGGACAGACAGACGGACAGACGGACAGACAGACAGACGGACAGACGGACATGGCTATATCGACTCGGCTGTTGATCCTGGGCAGAATATATGTACTTTTATGGGATGGCTGTTACATACATTTTCAGTTTGAACAAAGTTATAATACCCTTCTACTGTTAGCGGGTATAAAAAAGCATTTTTGCACACATTTAATTTTTGATGCGGGCGGGACTCGAACCCTGCTAGATTTTCACACGGGACAGACGGACAGACGGACATGGCTATATCGACTCGGCTGTTGATCCTGAACCAGAATATATATACTTTATGGGGTCGGAGGTGTCTCCTTCTGCCTTTTATACATCATTTCGGTTTGAACAAAGTTATAATACCCTTCTACTCTATGAGTATCGGGTATAAAAAAAAAAACATTTTTGCACATTTAATTTTTGATGCGGGCGGGACTCGAACCCGTAAATGCATAATAGTACTGTTCGTTTTGCAGTCCACAACAACCCATTTCACCACCGTCACGCACACACGATTCGGCACAATGCTGCAAGCAGCGCTGCGGCAGCGCTGCTTACAGCTATGGAAAACGTTAAGCTGAATAACTTCTGTGTTTATTATCCGATTGTTACCAAATTTTCAGAGATCATCTGGCTAGCTATAGTTATCATGTAAACCGAAAATGAACAATATGGCATCAAAATTGCACTTGTTATCAATGTTTTTCGATTTGCGGGGGCGGAAGGGGCGTGGCCAAAATCAAAAATAAACTCGATCAGCGTGCAATAATAACACATATTGTCACCAAATTTGGTAGTCCTAGCTCTTATAATAGCTGAGATCTAGATTTTCACACGGACAGACAGACGGACAGACGGACATGGCTATATCGACTCGGCTGTTGATCCTGAGCCAGAATATATATACTTTGGGGTCGGAGGTGTCTCCTTCTGCCTGTTACATACATTTATCGGTTTGAACAAAGTTATAATACCCTTCTACTCTATGAGTATCGGGTATAAAAAAAACTTTTTGCACACATTTAATTTTTGATGAGGGCGGGACTCAACCCGTAAATGCAAATAATAGTACTGTTCGTTTTGCAGTCCACAACAAACCATTTTTCCACCCTTTACCCACACGATTCGGCACAATGCTGCAAAGGCTGCAACAGCGCTGCCGGCAGCGCTGCCAGCTAGGAAAACGTTAAGCTGATTAACTTCTGTGTTTATTATCCGATTGTTACCAAATTTTCAGAGATCATTTGGCTAGCTATAGTAATCATGTAAACCAAAAATGAACAATATGGCATCAAAATTGCACTTGTTATCAATGTTTATTCGATTTGCAGGGGCGGAAGGGGGCGTGGCCAAAATCCAAAATAAACTTGATCAGCGTGCAATAATAACACATATTGTCACCAAATTTGGTAGTCCTAGCTCTTATAATAGCTGAGATCTAGATTTTCACACGGACAGACAGACGGATGTGGCTATATCGACTCGGCTGTTGATCCTGAGCCAGAATATATATACTTTATGGGGTCGGAGGTGTCTCCTTCTGCCTGTTACATACATTTTCGGTTTGAATAAAGTTATAATACGCTTCTACTCTTTTGAAGGGGGTATAAAAAACATTTTTACACATTTAATTTTTGATGCGGGCGGGACTCGAACCCGTAAATGCATAATAGTACTGTTCGTTTTGCAGTCAACAACTTAACCCATTTCACCACCGTACACGCACACACGATTCGGCACAATGCAGCGCTGCCGGCAGCGCTGCTTACAGCTATCGATAACGTTAAGCTGAATAACTTCTGTGTTTATTATCCGATTGTTACCAAATTTTCAGAGATCATCTGGCTAGCTATAGTTATCATGTAAACCGAAAATGAACGATATGGCATCAAAATTGCACTTGTAATCAATGTTTTTTCGATTTACGGGGGCGTGGCCGAAATCAAAATAAACTTGATCAGCGTGCAATAATAACACATATTTTCACCAAATTTGGTAGTACTAGCTCTTATAATAGCTGAGATCTAGATTTTCACACGGACAGACAGACGGACAGATGGACATGGCTATATCGACTCGGCTGTTGATCCTGAGCCAGAATATATATACTTTATGGGGTCGGAGGTGTCTCCTTCTGCCTGTTACATACATTTTCGGTTTGAACAAAAGTTATAATACCCTTCTACTCTATGGTAGCGGGTATAAAAAAACATTTTTGCACACATTTAATTTTTGATGAGGGCGGGACTCGAACCCGTAAATGCATAATAGTACTGTTCGTTTTGCAGTCCACAACTTAACCCATTTCACCACCGTACACGCACACACGATTCGGCACAATGCTGCAAGCAGCGCTGCCAAGCAGCGCACCAGCTTACAGCTATGGAAAACGTTAAGCTGAATAACTTCTGTGTTTATTATCCGATTGTTACCAAATTTTCAGAGATCATCTGGCTAGCTATAGTTATCATGTAAACCGAAAATGAACAATATGGCATCAAAATTGCACTTGTTATCAATGTTTTTTCGATTTGCGGGGGCGGAAGGGGCGTGGCCAAAATCCAAAATAAACTTGATCAGCGTGCAATAATAACACATATTGTCACCAAATTTGGTAGTCCTAGCTCTTATAATAGCTGAGATCTAGATTTTCACACGGACAGACGGACATTATATCGACGCTGCCGGCAGCGCAGCTTTACAGCTATGGGAAAACGTTAAGCTGAATAACTCTTGTGTTTATTATCCGATTGTTACCAAATTTTCAGAGATCATCTGGCTAGCTATAGTTATCATGTAAACCGAAAATGAACAATATGGCATCAAAATTGCACTTGTTATCAATGTTTTTTCGATTTGCGGGGGCGGAAGGGGCGTGGCCAAAATCCAAAATAAACTTGATCAGCGTGCAATAATAACACATATTGTCACCAAATTTGGTAGTTCTAGCTCTTATAATAGCTGAGATCTAGATTTTCACACGGACAGACAGACGGACAGACGGGATAGACAGACAGACGGACAGACGGACATGGCTATATCGACTCGGCTGTTGATCCTGAGCCAGAATATATATACTTTATGGGATGGCTGTTACATACATTTTCAGTTTGAACAAAGTTATAATACCCTTCTACTCTATGAGTAGCGGGTATAAAAAAATTTAAGAAATTGCTCAGTCGAGTGTGCCTCGACTGTAATATCCACGCTACCCAGCTGCTTGTACATAGCTTGTACATTGCTGCCGGCAGCGCTGCTTACAGCTATCGATAACGTTAAGCTGAATAACTTCTGTGTTTATTATCCGATTGTTACCAAATTTTCAGAGATCATCTGGCTAGCTATATATATCATGTAAACCGAAAATGAACGATATGGCATCAAAATTGCGCTTGTAATCAATGTTTTTTCGATTTCACGGGGGCGTGGCCGAAATCCAAAATAAACTTGATCAGCGTGCAATAATAACACATATTTTCACCAAATTTGGTAGTCCTAGCTCTTATAATAGCTGAGATCTAGATTTTCACACGGACAGACAGACGGACAGATGGACATGGCTATATCGACTCGGCTGTTGATCCTGAGCCAGAATATATATACTTTTTATGGGGTCGGAGGTGTCTCCTTCTGCCTGTTACATACATTTTCGGTTTGAACAAAGTTATAATACCCTTCTACTCTATGAGTAGCGGGTATAAAAAAAACATTTTTGCACACATTTAATTTTTGATGAGGGCGGGACTCGAACCCGTAAATGCAAAATAGTACTGTTCGTTTTGCAGTCCACAACAACCCATTTCACCACCGTACACGCACACACGATTCGGCACAATGCTGCAAGCAGCGCTACCAGCAGCGCTGCTTACAGCTATGGAAAACGTTAAGCTAAATAACTTTTGTGTTTATTATCCGATTGTTACTAAATTTTCAGAGATCATCTGGCTAGCTATAGTTATCATGTAAAACCGAGGTCGGAGGTGTCTCTTTCTGCCTGTTTGATACATTTTCGGTTTGAACAAAGTTATAATACGCTTCTACTCTATGAGTAGCGGGTATAAAAAAACATTTTTGCACACATTTAATTTTTGATGCGGGCGGGACTCGAACCCGTAAATGCATAATAGTACTGTTCGTTTTGCAGTCCACAACTTAACCCATTTCACCACCGTACACGCACACACGATTCGGCACTAATGCTGCTTACAGCTATGGAAAACGTTAAGCTGAATAACTTTTGTGTTTATTATCCGATTGTTACCAAATTTGGTAGTTCTAGCTCCTATAATAGCTGAGATCTAGATTTTCACACGGACAGACAGACGGACAGACGGACATGGCTATATCGACTCGGCTGTTGATCCTGAGCCAGAATATATATACTTTATGGGGTCGGAGGTGTCTCCTTCTGCCTGTTACATACATTTTCGGTTTGAACAAAGTTATAATACCCTTCTACTCTATGAGTAGCGGGTATAAAAAAACATTTTTGCACACATTTAATTTTTGATGCGGGCGGGACTCGAACCCGTAAATGCATAATAGTACTGTTCGTTTTGCAGTCCACAACTTAACCCATTTCACCACCGTACACGCACACACGCTACGCCATTGCAAGCAGCGCTGCCAGCAGCGCTGCTTACAGCTATGGAAAACGTTAAGCTAAATAACTTTTGTGTTTATTATCCGATTGTTACCAAATTTTCAGAGATCATCTGGCTAGCTATAGTTATCATGTAAACCGAGGTCGGAGGTGTCTCCTTCTGCCTGTTACATACATTTTCGGTTTGAACAAAGTTATAATACGCTTCTACTCTATGAGTAGCGGGTATAAAAAAAACATTTTTGCACACATTTAATTTTTGATGCGGGCGGGACTCGAACCCGTAAATGCATAATAGTACTGTTCGTTTTGCAGTCCACAACTTAACCCATTTCACCACCGTACACGCACACACGATTTGGCACAATGCTGCAAGCAGCGCTGCGCAGCGCTGCTTACAGCTATGGAAAACGTTAAGCTGAATAACTTTTGTATTTATTATCCGATTGTTACCAAATTTGGTAGTCCTAGCTCCTATAATAGCTGAGATCTAGATTTTCACACGGACAGACAGACGGACAGACGGACATGGCTATATCGACTCGGCTGTTGATCCTGAGCCAGAATATATATACTTTAGGGGGTCGCAGGTGTCTCCTTCTGCCTGTAACATACATTTTCGGTTTGAACAAAGTTATAATACCCTTCTACTCTATGAGTAGCGGGTATAAAAAAAAACATTTTTGCACACATTTAATTTTTGATGAGGGCGGGACTCGAACCCGTAAATGCAAAATAGTACTGTTCGTTTTGCAGTCCACAACTTAACCCATTTCACCACCGTACACGCACACACGATTCGGCACAATGCTGCAAGCAGCGCTGCCGGCAGCGCTGCTTACAGCTATGGAAAACGTTAAGCTGATTAACTTCTGTGTTTATTATCCGATTGTTACCAAATTTTCAGAGATCATTTGGCTAGCTATAGTAATCATGTAAACCGAAAATGAACAATATGGTATCAAAATTGCACTTGTTATCAATGTTTTTCGATTTGCGGGGGCGGAAGGGGGCGTGGCCAAAATCCAAAATAAACTTGATCAGCGTGCAATAATAACACATATTGTCACCAAATTTGGTAGTCCTAGCTCTTATAATAGCTGAGATCTAGATTTTCACACGGACAGACAGACGGACAGACGGATATGGCTATATCGACTCGGCTGTTGATCCTGAGCCAGAATATATATACTTTATGGGGTCGGTGGTGTCTCCTTCCGCCTGTTACATACATTTTCGGTTTGAATAAAGTTATAATACGCTTCTACTCTATGAGTAGCGGGTATAAAAAAAACATTTTTGCACACATTTAATTTTTGATGCGGGCGGGACTCGAACCCGTAAATGCAAAATAGTACTGTTCGTTTTGCAGTCCACAACTTAACCCATTTCACCACCGTACACGCACACACGATTCGGCACAATGCTGCAAGCAGCGCTGCCGGCAGCGCTGCTTACAGCTATGGAAAACGTTAAGCTAAATAACTTTTGTGTTTATTATCCGATTGTTACTAAATTTTCAGAGATCATCTGGCTAGCTATACTTATCATGTAAACCGAGGTCGGAGGTGTCTCCTTCTGCCTGTTTGATACATTTTCGGTTTGAACAAAGTTATAATACGCTTCTACTCTATGAGTAGCGGGTATAAAAAAAACATTTTTGCACACATTTAATTTTTGATGCGGGCGGGACTCGAACCCGTAAATGCATAATAGTACTGTTCGTTTTGCAGTCCACAACTTAACCCATTTCACCACCGTCACGCACACGATTTGGCACAATGCTGCAAGCAGCGCTGCCGCAGCAGCGCTGCTTACAGCTATGGAAACGTTAAGCTGAATAACTTTTGTATTTATTATCCGATTGTTACCAAATTTGGTAGTCCTAGCTCCTATAATAGCTGAGATCTAGATTTTCACACGGACAGACAGACGGACAGACGGACATGGCTATATCGACTCGGCTGTTGATCCTGAGCCAGAATATATATACTTTAGGGGTCGGAGGTGTCTCCTTCTGCCTGTTACATACATTTTCGGTTTGAACAAAGTTATAATACCCTTCTACTCTATGAGTAGCGGGTATAAAAAAAAACATTTTTTGCACACATTTAATTTTTGATGGGGGCGGGACTCGAACCCGTAAATGCAAAATAGTACTGTTCGTTTTGCAGTCCACAACTAACCCATTTCACCACCGTACACGCACACACGATTCGGCACAATGCTGCAAGCAGCGCTGCCGGCAGCGCTGCTTACAGCTATGGAAAACGTTAAGCTAAATAACTTTTTGTGTTTATTATCCGATTGTTACCAAATTTTCAGAGATCATCTGGCTAGCTATAGTTATCATGTAAACCGAGGTCGGAGGTGTCTCCTTCTGCCTGTTACATACATTTTCGGTTTGAACAAAGTTATAATACGCTTCTACTCTATGAGTAGCGGGTATAAAAAAAACATTTTTGCACACATTTAATTTTTGATGCGGGCGGGACTCGAACCCGTAAATGCATAATAGTACTGTTCGTTTTGCAGTCCACAACTTAACCCATTTCACCACCGTACACGCACACACGATTTGGCACAATGCTGCAAGCAGCGCTGCCGGCAGCGCTGCTTACAGCTATGGAAAACGTTAAGCTGAATAACTTTTGTATTTATTATCCGATTGTTACCAAATTTGGTAGTCCTAGCTCCTATAATAGCTGAGATCTAGATTTTCACACGGACAGACAGACGGACAGACGGACATGGCTATATCGACTCGGCTGTTGATCCTGAGCCAGAATATATATACTTGAAGGGGTCGCAGGTGTCTCCTTCTGCCTGTAACATACATTTTCGGTTTGAACAAAGTTATAATACCCTTCTACTCTATGAGTAGCGGGTATAAAAAAAAAACATTTTTGCACACATTTAATTTTTGATGAGGGCGGGACTCGAACCCGTAAATGCAAAATAGTACTGTTCGTTTTGCAGTCCACAACTTAACCCATTTCACCACCGTACACGCACACACGATTCGGCACAATGCTGCAAGCAGCGCTGCCGGCAGCGCTGCTTACAGCTATGGAAAACGTTAAGCTGATTAACTTCTGTGTTTATTATCCGATTGTTACCAAATTTTCAGAGATCATTTGGCTAGCTATAGTAATCATGTAAACCGAAAATGAACAATATGGTATCAAAATTGTACTTGTTATCAATGTTTTTTCGATTTGCGGGGGCGGAAGGGGGCGTGGCCAAAATCCAAAATAAACTTGATCAGCGTGCAATAATAACACATATTGTCACCAAATTTGGTAGTCCTAGCTCTTATAATAGCTGAGATCTAGATTTTCACACGGACAGACAGACGGACAGACGGATATGGCTATATCGACTCGGCTGTTGATCCTGAGCCAGAATATATATACTTTATGGGGTCGGAGGTGTCTCCTTCCGCCTGTTACATACATTTTCGGTTTGAATAAAGTTATAATACGCTTCTACTCTATGAGAAGCGGGTATAAAAAAAACATTTTTGCACACATTTAATTTTTGATGCGGGCGGGACTCGAACCCGTAAATGCATAATAGTACTGTTCGTTTTGCAATCAACAACTTAACCCATTTCACCACCGTACACGCACACACGATTCGGCACAATGCTGCAAGCAGCGCTGCCGGCAGCGCTGCTTACAGCTATCGATAACGTTAAGCTGAATAACTTCTGTGTTTATTATCCGATTGTTACCAAATTTTCAGAGATCATCTGGCTAGCTATAGATATCATGTAAACCGAAAATGAACGATATGGCATCAAAATTGCGCTTGTAATCAATGTTTTTTCGATTTACGGGGGCGTGGCCGAAATCCAAAATAAACTTGATCAGCGTGCAATAATAACACATATTTTCACCAAATTTGGTAGTCCTAGCTCTTATAATAGCTGAGATCTAGATTTTCACACGGACAGACAGACGGACAGATGGACATGGCTATATCGACTCGGCTGTTGATCCTGAGCCAGAATATATATACTTTATGGGGTCGGAGGTGTCTCCTTCTGCCTGTTACATACATTTTCGGTTTGAACAAAGTTATAATACCCTTCTACTCTATGAGTAGCGGGTATAAAAAAAACATTTTTGCACACATTTAATTTTTGATGAGGGCGGGACTCGAACCCGTAAATGCATAATAGTACTGTTCGTTTTGCAGTCCACAACTTAACCCATTTCACCACCGTACACGCACACACGATTCGGCACAATGCTGCAAGCAGCGCTGCCGGCAGCGCAGCTTACAGCTATGGAAAACGTTAAGCTGAATAACTCTTGTGTTTATTATCCGATTGTTAAAAAATTTTCAGAGATCATCTGGCTAGCTATAGTTATCATGTAAACCGAAAATGAACGATATGGCATCAAAATTGCACTTGTTATCAATGTTTTTTCGATTTGCGGGGGCGGAAGGGGGCGTGGCCAAAATCCAAAATAAACTTGACCAGCGTGCAATAATAACACATATTGTCACCAAATTTGGTAGTTCTAGCTCTTATAATAGCTGAGATCTAGATTTTCAGACGGACAGACAGACAGACGCTGCCGGCAGCGCAGCTTACAGCTATGGAAAACGTTAAGCTGAATAACTCTTGTGTTTATTATCCGATTGTTAAAAAATTTTCAGAGATCATCTGGCTAGCTATAGTTATCATGTAAACCGAAAATGAACGATATGGCATCAAAATTGCACTTGTTATCAATGTTTTTTCGATTTGCGGGGGGCGGAAGGGGGCGTGGCCAAAATCCAAAATAAACTTGATCAGCGTGCAATAATAACACATATTGTCACCAAATTTGGTAGTTCTAGCTCTTATAATAGCTGAGATCTAGATTTTCAGACGGACAGACAGACGGACAGACGGATAGACAGACAGACGGACAGACGGACATGGCTATATCGACTCGGCTGTTGATCCTGAGCCAGAATATATATACTTTATGGGATGGCTGTTACATACATTTTCAGTTTGAACAAAGTTATAATACCCTTCTACTCTATGAGTAGCGGGTATAAAAAAAACAAGTAAGAAAGCTACAGTCGAGTGTGCTCGACTGTAATATACACGCTACCCAGCTGCTTGTACATAGCTTGTACATTGCTGCCGGCAGCGCTGCTTACAGCTATGGAAAACGTTAAGCTGAATAACTCTTGTGTTTATTATCCGATTGTTAAAAAATTTTCAGAGATCATCTGGCTAGCTATAGTTATCATGTAAACCGAAAATGAACGATATGGCATCAAAATTGCACTTGTTATCAATGTTTTTTCGATTTGCGGGGGCGGAAGGGGGCGTGGCCAAAATCCAAAATAAACTTGACCAGCGTGCAATAATAACACATATTGTCACCAAATTTGGTAGTTCTAGCTCTTATAATAGCTGAGATCTAGATTTTCAGACGGACAGACAGACAGACGCTGCCGGCAGCGCAGCTTACAGCTATGGAAAACGTTAAGCTGAATAACTTCTGTGTTTATTATCCGATTGTTACCAAATTTTCAGAGATCATCTGGCTAGCTATAGTTATCATGTAAACCGAAAATGAACAATATGGCATCAAAATTGCACTTGTTATCAATGTTTTTTCGATTTGCGGGGGCGGAAGGGGGCGTGGCCAAAATCCAAAATAAACTTGACCAGCGTGCAATAATAACACATATTGTCACCAAATTTGGTAGTTCTAGCTCTTATAATAGCTGAGATCTAGATTTTCAGACGGACAGACAGACAGACGCTGCCGGCAGCGCAGCTTACAGCTATGGAAAACGTTAAGCTGAATAACTCTTGTGTTTATTATCCGATTGTTAAAAAATTTTCAGAGATCATCTGGCTAGCTATAGTTATCATGTAAACCGAAAATGAACAATATGGCATCAAAATTGCACTTGTTATCAATGTTTTTTCGATTTGCGGGGGCGGAAGGGGGCGTGGCCAAAATCCAAAATAAACTTGATCAGCGTGCAATAATAACACATATTGTCACCAAATTTGGTAGTTCTAGCTCTTATAATAGCTGAGATCTAGATTTTCAGACGGACAGACAGACGGACAGACGGATAGACAGACAGACGGACAGACGGACATGGCTATATCGACTCGGCTGTTGATCCTGAGCCAGAATATATATACTTTATGGGATGGCTGTTACATACATTTTCAGTTTGAACAAAGTTATAATACCCTTCTACTCTATGAGTAGCGGGTATAAAAAAAAACAAGTAAGAAAGCTACAGTCGAGTGTGCTCGACTGTAATATACACGCTACCCAGCTGCTTGTACATAGCTTGTACATTGCTGCCGGCAGCGCTGCTTACAGCTATGGAAAACGTTAAGCTGAATAACTCTTGTGTTTATTATCCGATTGTTAAAAAATTTTCAGAGATCATCTGGCTAGCTATAGTTATCATGTAAACCGAAAATGAACGATATGGCATCAAAATTGCACTTGTTATCAATGTTTTTCGATTTGCGGGGGGCGGAAGGTGGCGTGGCCAAAATCCAAAATAAACTTGACCAGCGTGCAATAATAACACATATTGTCACCAAATTTGGTAGTTCTAGCTCTTATAATAGCTGAGATCTAGATTTTCAGACGGACAGACAGACAGACGCTGCCGGCAGCGCAGCTTACAGCTATGGAAAACGTTAAGCTGAATAACTCTTGTGTTTATTATCCGATTGTTAAAAAATTTTCAGAGATCATCTGGCTAGCTATAGTTATCATGTAAACCGAAAATGAACGATATGGCATCAAAATTGCACTTGTTATCAATGTTTTTTCGATTTGCGGGGGCGGAAGGGGGCGTGGCCAAAATCCAAAATAAACTTGATCAGCGTGCAATAATAACACATATTGTCACCAAATTTGGTAGTTCTAGCTCTTATAATAGCTGAGATCTAGATTTTCAGACGGACAGACAGACGGACAGACGGATAGACAGACAGACGGACAGACGGACATGGCTATATCGACTCGGCTGTTGATCCTGAGCCAGAATATATATACTTTATGGGATGGCTGTTACATACATTTTCAGTTTGAACAAAGTTATAATACCCTTCTACTCTATGAGTAGCGGGTATAAAAAAAAACAAGTAAGAAAGCTACAGTCGAGTGTGCTCGACTGTAATATACACGCTACCCAGCTGCTTGTACATAGCTTGTACATTGCTGCCGGCAGCGCTGCTTACAGCTATGGAAAACGTTAAGCTGAATAACTTTTGTGTTTATTATCCGATTGCTACCAAATTTTCAGAGATCATTTGGCTAGCTATAGTTATCATGTATACCGAAAATGAACGATATGGCATCAAAATTGCACTTGTTATCAATGTTTTTTCGATTTGCGGGGGCGGAAGGGGGCGTGGCCAAAATCAAAAATAAACTTGATCAGCGTGCAATAATAACACATATTGTCACCAAATTTGGTAGTCCTAGCTCTTATAATAGCTGAGATCTAGATTTTCACACGGACAGACAGACGGACAGACGGACATGGCTATATCGACTCGGCTGTTGATCCTGAGCCAGAATATATATACTTTATGGGGTCGGAGGTGTCTCCTTCTGCCTGTTACATAGATTTTCGGTTTGAACAAAGTTATAATACCCTTCTACTCTATGAGTAGCGGGTATAAAAAAAAAACATTTTTGCACACATTTAATTTTTGATGAGGGCGGGACTCGAACCCGTAAATGCATAATAGTACTGTTCGTTTTGCAGTCCACAACTTAACCCATTTCACCACCGTACACGCACACACGATTCGGCACAATGCTGCAAGCAGCGCTGCCGGCAGCGCAGCTTACAGCTATGGAAAACGTTAAGCTGAATAACTCTTGTGTTTATTATCCGATTGTTAAAAATCTGGCTAGCTATAGTTATCATGTAAACCGAAAATGAACGATATGGCATCAAAATTGCACTTGTTATCAATGTTTTTTCGATTTGCGGGGACGGAAGGGGGCGTGGTCAAAATCCAAAATAAACTTGATCAGCGCGCAATAATAACACATATTGTCACCAAATTTGGTAGCTCTAGCTCTTATAATAGCTGAGATCTAGATTTTCAGACGGACAGACAGACGGACAGACGGATAGACAGACAGACGGACAGACGGACATGGCTATATCGACTCGGCTGTTGATCCTGAGCCAGAATATATATACTTTATGGGATGGCTGTTACATACATTTTCAGTTTGAACAAAGTTATAATACCCTTCTACTCTATGAGTAGCGGGTATAAAAAAAACAAGTAAGAAAGCTACAGTGTGCTCGACTGTAATATAGACGCTACCCAGCTGCTTGTACATAGCTTGTACATTGCTGCCGGCAGCGCTGCTTACAGCTATGGAAAACGTTAAGCTGAATAACTTTTGTGTTTATTATCCGATTGTTACCAAATTTGGTAGTTCTAGCTGCTATAATAGCTGAGATCTAGATTTTCACACGGACAGACAGACGGACAGACGGACATGGCTATATCGACTTGGCTGTTGATCCTGAGCCAGAATATATATACTTTATGGGGTCGGAGGTGTCTCCTTCTGCCTGTTACATACATTTTCGGTTTGAACAAAGTTATAATACCCTTCTACTCTATGAGTAGCGGGTATAAAAAAAAAACATTTTTGCACACATTTAATTTTTGATGAGGGCGGGACTCGAACCCGTAAATGCAAAATAGTACTGTTCGTTTTGCAGTCCACAACTTAACCCATTTCACCACCGTACACGCACACACGATTCGGCACAATGCTGCAAGCAGCGCTGCCGGCAGCGCTGCTTACTTACAGCTATGGAAAACGTTAAGCTAAATAACTTTTGTGTTTATTATCCGATTGTTACCAAATTTTCAGAGATCATCTGGCTAGCTATAGTTATCATGTAAACCGAGGTCGGAGGTGTCTCCTTCTGCCTGTTACATACATTTTCGGTTTGAACAAAGTTATAATACCCTTCTACTCTATGAGTAGCGGGTATAAAAAAAAAACATTTTTGCACACATTTAATTTTTGATGAGGGCGGGACTCGAACCCGTAAATGCAAAATAGTACTGTTCGTTTTGCAGTCCACAACTTAACCCATTTCACCACCGTACACGCACACACGATTCGGCACAATGCTGCAAGCAGCGCTGCCGGCAGCGCTGCTTACAGCTATGGAAAACGTTAAGCTAAATAACTTTTGTGTTTATTATCCGATTGTTACCAAATTTTCAGAGATCATCTGGCTAGCTATAGTTATCATGTAAACCGAGGTCGGAGGTGTCTCCTTCTGCCTGTTTGATACATTTTCGGTTTGAACAAAGTTATAATACGCTTCTACTCTATGAGTAGCGGGTATAAAAAAACATTTTTGCACACATTTAATTTTTGATGCGGGCGGGACTCGAACCCGTAAATGCATAATAGTACTGTTCGTTTTGCCGTCCACAACTTAACCCATTTCACCACCGTACACGCACACACGATTCGGCACTAATGCTGCTTACAGCTATGGAAAACGTTAAGCTGAATAACTTTTGTGTTTATTATCCGATTGTTACCAAATTTGGTAGTTCTAGCTCCTATAATAGCTGAGATCTAGATTTTCACACGGACAGACAGACGGACAGACGGACATGGCTATATCGACTCGGCTGTTGATCCTGAGCCAGAATATATATACTTTATGGGGTCGGAGGTGTCTCCTTCTGCCTGTTACATACATTTTCGGTTTGAACAAAGTTATAATACCCTTCTACTCTATGAGTAGCGGGTATAAAAAAAAACATTTTTGCACACATTTAATTTTTGATGAGGGCGGGACTCGAACCCGTAAATGCAAAATAGTACTGTTCGTTTTGCAGTCCACAACTTAACCCATTTCACCACCGTACACGCACACACGATTCGGCACAATGCTGCAAGCAGCGCTGCCGGCAGCGCTGCTTACAGCTATGGAAAACGTTAAGCTAAATAACTTTTGTGTTTATTATCCGATTGTTACCAAATTTTCAGAGATCATCTGGCTAGCTATAGTTATCATGTAAACCGAGGTCGGAGGTGTCTCCTTCTGCCTGTTACATACATTTTCGGTTTGAACAAAGTTATAATACGCTTCTACTCTATGAGTAGCGGGTATAAAAAAAACATTTTTGCACACATTTAATTTTTGATGCGGGCGGGACTCGAACCCGTAAATGCATAATAGTACTGTTCGTTTTGCAGTCCACAACTTAACCCATTTCACCACCGTACACGCACACACGATTTGGCACAATGCTGCAAGCAGCGCTGCCGGCAGCGCTGCTTACAGCTATGGAAAACGTTAAGCTGAATAACTTTTGTATTTATTATCCGATTGTTACCAAATTTGGTAGTCCTAGCTCCTATAATAGCTGAGATCTAGATTTTCACACGGACAGACAGACGGACAGACGGACATGGCTATATCGACTCGGCTGTTGATCCTGAGCCAGAATATATATACTTTAGGGGGTCGCAGGTGTCTCCTTCTGCCTGTAACATACATTTTCGGTTTGAACAAAGTTATAATACCCTTCTACTCTATGAGTAGCGGGTATAAAAAAAAAACATTTTTGCACACATTTAATTTTTGATGAGGGCGGGACTCGAACCCGTAAATGCATAATAGTACTGTCCGATTTGCAGTCCACAACTTAACCCATTTCACCACCGTACACGCACACACGATTCGGCACAATGCTGCAAGCAGCGCTGCCGGCAGCGCAGCTTACAGCTATGGAAAACGTTAAGCTGAATAACTTTTGTGTTTATTATCCGATTGTTAAAAAATTTTCAGAGATCATCTGGCTAGCTATAGTTATCATGTAAACCGAGGTCGGAGGTGTCTCCTTCTGCCTGTTACATACATTTTCGGTTTGAACAAAGTTATAATACGCTTCTACTCTATGAGTAGCCGGTATAAAAAAAACATTTTTGCACACATTTAATTTTTGATGCGGACGGGACTCGAACCCGTAAATGCATAATAGTACTGTTCGATTTGCAGTCCACAACTTAACCCATTTCACCACCGTACACGCACACACGATTCGGCACAATGCTGCAAGCAGCGCTGCCGGCAGCGCTGCTTACAGCTATGGAAAACGTTAAGCTGATTAACTTCTGTGTTTATTATCCGATTGTTACCAAATTTTCAGAGATCATCTGGCTAGCTATAGTTATCATGTAAACCGAAAATGAACAATATGGCATCAAAATTGCACTTGTTATCAATGATTTTTCGATTTGCGGGGGCGGAAGGGGGCGTGGCCAAAATCCAAAATAAACTTGATTAGCGTGCAATAATGACACATATTGTCACCAAATTTGGTAGTCATTTTTGCACACATTTAATTTTTGATGCGGACGGGACTCGAACCCGTAAATGCATAATAGTACTGTTCGATTTGCAGTCCACAACTTAACCCATTTCACCACCGTACACGCACACACGATTCGGCACAATGCTGCAAGCAGCGCTGCCGGCAGCGCAGCTTACAGCTATGGAAAACGTTAAGCTGAATAACTCTTGTGTTTATTATCCGATTGTTAAAAAATTTTCAGAGATCATCTGGCTAGCTATAGTTATCATGTAAACCGAAAATGAACGATATGGCATCAAAATTGCACTTGTTATCAATGTTTTTTCGATTTGCGAGGGCGGAAGGGGGCGTGGCCAAAATCCAAAATAAACTTGACCAGCGTGCAATAATAACACATATTGTCACCAAATTTGGTAGTTCTAGCTCTTATAATAGCTGAGATCTAGATTTTCAGACGGACAGACAGACAGACGCTGCCGGCAGCGCAGCTTACAGCTATGGAAAACGTTAAGCTGAATAACTCTTGTGTTTATTATCCGATTGTTAAAAAATTTTCAGAGATCATCTGGCTAGCTATAGTTATCATGTAAACCGAAAATGAACGATATGGCATCAAAATTGCACTTGTTATCAATGTTTTTTCGATTTGCGGGGGCGGAAGGGGGCGTGGCCAAAATCCAAAATAAACTTGATCAGCGTGCAATAATAACACATATTGTCACCAAATTTGGTAGTTCTAGCTCTTATAATAGCTGAGATCTAGATTTTCAGACGGACAGACAGACGGACAGACGGACATGGCTATATCGACTCGGCTGTTGATCCTGAGCCAGAATATATATACTTTATGGGATGGCTGTTACATACATTTTCAGTTTGAACAAAGTTATAATACCCTTCTACTCTATGAGTAGCGGGTATAAAAAAAAACAAGTAAGAAAGCTACAGTCGAGTGTGCTCGACTGTAATATACACGCTACCCAGCTGCTTGTACATAGCTTGTACATTGCTGCCGGCAGCGCTGCTTACAGCTATGGAAAACGTTAAGCTGAATAACTTTTGTGTTTATTATCCGATTGCTACCAAATTTTCAGAGATCATTTGGCTAGCTATAGTTATCATGTATACCGAAAATGAACGATATGGCATCAAAATTGCACTTGTTATCAATGTTTTTTCGATTTGCGGGGGCGGAAGGGGGCGTGGCCAAAATCAAAAATAAACTTGATCAGCGTGCAATAATAACACATATTGTCACTAAATTTGGTAGTCCTAGCTCTTATAATAGCTGAGATCTAGATTTTCACACGGACAGACAGACGGACAGACGGACATGGCTATATCGACTCGGCTGTTGATCCTGAGCCAGAATATATATACTTTATGGGGTCGGAGGTGTCTCCTTCTGCCTGTTACATACATTTTCGGTTTGAACAAAGTTATAATACCCTTCTACTCTATGAGTAGCGGGTATAAAAAAAAAACATTTTTGCACACATTTAATTTTTGATGAGGGCGGGACTCGAACCCGTAAATGCATAATAGTACTGTTCGTTTTGCAGTCCACAACTTAACCCATTTCACCACCGTACACGCACACACGATTCGGCACAATGCTGCAAGCAGCGCTGCCGGCAGCGCAGCTTACAGCTATGGAAAACGTTAAGCTGAATAACTCTTGTGTTTATTATCCGATTGTTAAAAAATTTTCAGAGATCATCTGGCTAGCTATAGTTATCATGTAAACCGAAAATGAACGATATGGCATCAAAATTGCACTTGTTATCAATGTTTTTTCGATTTGCGGGGGCGGAAGGGGGCGTGGCCAAAATCCAAAATAAACTTGATCAGCGTGCAATAATAACACATATTGTCACCAAATTTGGTAGTTCTAGCTCTTATAATAGCTGAGATCTAGATTTTCAGACGGACAGACAGACGGACAGACGGATAGACAGACAGACGGACAGACGGACATGGCTATATCGACTCGGCTGTTGATCCTGAGCCAGAATATATATACTTTATGGGATGGCTGTTACATACATTTTCAGTTTGAACAAAGTTATAATACCCTTCTACTCTATGAGTAGCGGGTATAAAAAAAAACAAGTAAGAAAGCTACAGTCGAGTGTGCTCGACTGTAATATACACGCTACCCAGCTGCTTGTACATAGCTTGTACATTGCTGCCGGCAGCGCTGCTTACAGCTATGGAAAACGTTAAGCTGAATAACTTTTGTGTTTATTATCCGATTGTTACCAAATTTGGTAGTTCTAGCTGCTATAATAGCTGAGATCTAGATTTTCACACGGACAGACAGACGGACAGACTTACATGGCTATATCGACTCGGCTGTTGATCCTGAGCCAGAATATATATACTTTATGGGGTCGGAGGTGTCTCCTTCTGCCTGTTACATACATTTTCGGTTTGAACAAAGTTATAATACCCTTCTACTCTATGAGTAGCGGGTATAAAAAAAACATTTTTGCACACATTTAATTTTTGATGAGGGCGGGACTCGAACCCGTAAATGCAAAATAGTACTGTTCGTTTTGCAGTCCACAACTTAACCCATTTCACCACCGTACACGCACACACGATTCGGCACAATGCTGCAAGCAGCGCTGCCAGCAGCGCTGCTTACAGCTATGGAAAACGTTAAGCTAAATAACTTTTGTGTTTATTATCCGATTCTTACCAAATTTTCAGAGATCATCTGGCTAGCTATAGTTATCATGTAAACCGAGGTCGGAGGTGTCTCCTTCTGCCTGTTTGATACATTTTCGGTTTGAACAAAGTTATAATACGCTTCTACTCTATGAGTAGCGGGTATAAAAAAAACATTTTTGCACACATTTAATTTTTGATGCGGGCGGGACTCGAACCCGTAAATGCATAATAGTACTGTTCGTTTTGCAGTCCACAACTTAACCCATTTCACCACCGTACACGCACACACGATTTGGCACAATGCTGCAAGCAGCGCTGCCGGCAGCGCTGCTTACAGCTATGGAAAACGTTAAGCTGAATAACTTTTGTATTTATTATCCGATTGTTACCAAAGTTGGTAGTCCTAGCTCCTATAATAGCTGAGATCTAGATTTTCACACGGACAGACAGACGGACAGACGGACATGGCTATATCGACTCGGCTGTTGATCCTGAGCCAGAATATATATACTTTAGGGGGTCGCAGGTGTCTCCTTCTGCCTGTAACATACATTTTCGGTTTGAACAAAGTTATAATACCCTTCTACTCTATGAGTAGCGGGTATAAAAAAAACATTTTTGCACACATTTAATTTTTGATGAGGGCGGGACTCGAACCCGTAAATGCATAATAGTACTGTTCGTTTTGCAGTCCACAACTTAACCCATTTCACCACCGTACACGCACACACGATTCGGCACAATGCTGCAAGCAGCGCTGCCGGCAGCGCAGCTTACAGCTATGGAAAACGTTAAGCTGAATAACTTTTGTGTTTATTATCCGATTGTTAAAAAATTTTCAGAGATCATCTGGCTAGCTATAGTTATCATGTAAACCGAGGTCGGAGGTGTCTCCTTCTGCCTGTTACATACATTTTCGGTTTGAACAAAGTTATAATACGCTTCTACTCTATGAGTAGCCGGTATAAAAAAAACATTTTTGCACACATTTAATTTTTGATGCGGACGGGACTCGAACCCGTAAATGCATAATAGTACTGTTCGATTTGCAGTCCACAACTTAACCCATTTCACCACCGTACACGCACACACGATTCGGCACAATGCTGCAAGCAGCGCTGCCGGCAGCGCTGCTTACAGCTATGGAAAACGTTAAGCTGATTAACTTCTGTGTTTATTATCCGATTGTTACCAAATTTTCAGAGATCATCTGGCTAGCTATAGTTATCATGTAAACCGAAAATGAACAATATGGCATCAAAATTGCACTTGTTATCAATGATTTTTCGATTTGCGGGGGCGAAAGGGGGCGTGACCAAAATCCAAAATAAACTTGATTAGCGTGCAGTAATGACACATATTGTCACCAAATTTGGTAGTCATTTTTGCACACATTTAATTTTTGATGCGGACGGGACTCGAACCCGTAAATGCATAATAGTACTGTCCGATTTGCAGTCCACAACTTAACCCATTTCACCACCGTACACGCACACACGATTCGGCACAATGCTGCAAGCAGCGCTGCCGGCAGCGCTGCTTACAGCTATGGAAAACGTTATGCTGAATAACTTTTGTGTTTATTATCCGATTGTTACCAAATTTTCAGAGATCATTTCGCTAGCTATAGTTATCATGTAAACCGAAAATGAACAATATGGCATCAAAATTGCACTTGTTATCAATGATTTTTCGATTTGCGAGGGCGGAAGGGGGCGTGGCCAAAATCCAAAATAAACTTGATCCGCGTGCAATAATAACACATATTGTCACCAAATTTGGTAGTTCTAGCTCTTATAATAGATGAGATCTAGATTTTCACACGGACAGACAGGCGGATAGACGGACAGACAGACAGACGGACAGACGGACATGGCTATATCGACTCGGCTGTTGATCCTGATTCAGAATATATATACTTTATGGGGTCGGAGGTGTCTCCTTCTGCCTGTTACATACATTTTCGGTTTGAACAAAGTTATAATACCCTTCTACTCTATGAGTAGCGGGTATAAAAAAAAAACATTTTTGCACACATTTAATTTTTAATGCGGGCGGGACTCGAACCCGTAAATGCATAATAGTACTGTTCGTTTTGCAGTCCACAACTTAGCCCATTTCACCACCGTACACGCACACACGATTCGGCACAATGCTGCAAGCAGCGCTGCCGGCAGCGCTGCTTACAGCTATGGAAAACGTTAAGCTGAATAACTTTTGTGTTTATTATCCGATTGTTACCAAATTTTCAGAGATCATCTGGCTAGCTATAGTTATCAAGTAAATCGAAAATAAACGATATGGTATCAAAATTGCGCTTGTAATCAATGTTTTTTCGATTTTCAGGGGCGGAAAGAGCGTGGCCTAAATCCAAAATAAACTTGATCCGCGTGCAATAATAACACATATTGTCACCAAATTTGGTAGTTCTAGCTCTTATAATAGATGAGATCTAGATTTTCACACGGACAGACAGGCGGACAGACGGACAGACGGACAGACAGACAGACGGACAGACGGACATGGCTATATCGACTCGGCTGTTGATCCTGAGCCAGAATATATATACTTTATGGGATGCCTGTTACATACATTTTCAGTTTGAACAAAGTTATAATACCCTTCTACTCTATGAGTAGCGGGTATAAAAAAAACAAGTATGAAAGCTACAGTCGAGTGTGCTCGACTGTAATATACCCGCTACACAGCTGCTTGTACATAATTTATTTGCGGAACAAAAAAACGGCTACAATCATATTTTGACCGTAAAAGGCTATGGACTTATAATATTTATACAAAGTCAAAATATAAAATAAAAAAAAAAACATTTTTGCACACATTTAATTTTTGATGCGGGCGGGACTTGAACCCGTAAATGCATAATAGTACTGTTCGTTTTGCAGTCCACCACTTAACCCATTTCACCACCGTACACGCACACACGATTCGGCACAATGCTGCAAGCAGCGCTGCCGGCAGCGCTGCTTACAGCTATGGAAAACGTTAAGCTGAATAACTTTTGTGTTTATTATCCGATTGTTACCGATTGTTTTCAGAGATAATTTGGGTAGCTATTGTTATCATGTAAACCGAAAATGAACAATATGGCATCAAAATTGCACTTGTTATCAATGATTTTTCGATTTGCGGGGGCGGAAGGGGGCGTGGCCAAAATCCCAAATAAACTTGATCAGAGTGCAATAATGACACATATTGTCACCAAATTTGGTGGTCCTAGCTCTTATAATAGCTGAGATCTAGATTTTCACACGGACAGACAGACGGACAGACGGACATGGCTATATCGACTCGGCTGTTGATCCTGAGCCAGAATATATATACTTTATGGGGTCGGAGGTGTCTCCTTCTGCCTGTTACATACATTTTCGGTTTGAACAAAGTTATAATACCGTTCTACTCTATGAGTAGCGGGTATAAAAAAAAACATTTTTGCACACATTTAATTTTTGATGAGGGCGGGACTCGAACCCGTAAATGCATAATAGTACTGTTCGTTTTGCAGTCCACAACTTAACCCATTTCACCACCGTACACGCACACACGATTCGGCACAATGCTGCAAGCAGCGCTGCCGGCAGCAGCCAAAATCCAAAATAAACATGATCAGCGTGCAATAATAACACATACTGTCACCAAATTTGGTAGTTCTAGCTCTTATAATAGCTGAGATCTAGATTTTCACACGGACAGACAGACGGACAGACGGACAGACAGACAGACGGACAGACGGACATGGCTTTATCGACTCGGCTGTTGATCCTGAGCCAGAATATATATACTTTATGGGGTCGGAGGTGTCTCCTTCTGCCTGTTACATACATTTTCGGTTTGAACAAAGTTGTAATACCCTTTTACTCTATGAGTAGCGGGTATAAAAAAAAACATTTTTGCACACATTTAATTTTTGATGAGGGCGGGACTCGAACCCGTAGATGCATAATAGTACTGTTCGTTTTGCAGTCCACAACTTAACCCATTTCACCACCGTACACGCACACACGATTCGGCACAATGCTGCAAGCAGCGCTGCCGGCAGCGCTGCTTACAGCTATGGAAAACGTTAAGCTGAATAACTTCTGTGTTTATTATCCGATTGTTACCAACTTTTCAGAGATCATCTGGCTAGCTATAGTTATCATGTAAACCGTAGATGCATAATAGTACTGTTCGTTTTGCAGTCCACAACTTAACCCATTTCACCACCGTACACTCACACACGATTCGGCACAATGCTGCAAGCAGCGCTGCCGGCAGCAGCAGTAAAATTAACGAAATGGCATCAAAATTGCGCTTGTAATCAATGTTTTTTCGATTTACGGGGGCGGAAAGGGGCGTGGCCAAAATCCAAAATAAACTTGATCCGCTTGCAATAATAACACATATTGTCACCAAATTTGGTAGTTCTAGCTCTTATAATAGATGAGATCTAGATTTTCACACGGACAGACAGGCGGACAGACGGACAGACAGACAGACGGACAGACGGACATGGCTATATCGACTCGGCTGTTGATCCTGAGCCAGAATATATATACTTTATGGGATGCCTGTTACATACATTTTCAGTTTGAACAAAGTTATAATACCCTTCTACTCTATGAGTAGCGGGTATAAAAAAAACAAGTAAGAAAGCTACAGTCGAGTCTGCTCGACTGTAATATACCCGCTACCCAGCTGCTTGTACATAATTTATTTGCGGAACAAAAAAACGGCTACAATCATATTTTGACCGTAAAAGGCTATGGACTTATAATATTTATACAAAGTCAAAATATAAAATAAAAAAAAAAAACATTTTTGCACACATTTAATTTTTGATGAGGGCGGGACTCGAACCCGTAAATGCATAATAGTACTGTTCGTTTTGCAGTCCACAACTTAACTCATTTCACCACCGTACACGCACACACGATTCGGCACAATGCTGCAAGCAGCGCTGCCGGCAGCAGCTATGGAAAAGGTTAAGCTGAATAACTTTTGTGTTCATTATCCGATTGTAACAGATTGTTTTCAGAGATCATTTGGCTAGCTATTGTTATCATGTAAACCGAAAATGAACAATATGGCATCAAAATTGCACTTGTTATCAATGATTTTTCGATTTTCGGGGGCGGAAGGGGGCGTGGCCAAAATCCAAAATAAACTTGATCAGCGTGCACTAATGACACATATTGTCACCAAATTTGGTAGTCCTAGCTCTTATAATAGCTGAGATCTAGATTTTCACACGGACAGACAGACGGACAGATGGACATGGCTATATCGACTCGGCTGTTGATCCTGAGCCAGAATATATATACTTTATGGGGTCGGAGGTGTCTCCTTCTGCCTGTTACATACATTTTCGGTTTGAACAAAGTTATTATACCCTTCTACTCTATGAGTAGCGGGTATAAAAAAAAACATTTTTGCACACATTTAATTTTTGATGAGGGCGGGACTCGAACCCGTAAATGCATAATAGTACTGTTCGTTTTGCAGCCCACAACTTAACCCATTTCACCACCGTACACGCACACACGATTCGGCACAATGCTGCAAGCAGCGCTGCCGGCAGCGCTGCTTACAGCTATGGAAAACGTTAAGCTGAATAACTTTTGTGTTTATTATCCGATTGTTACCAAATTTTCAGAGATCATCTGGCTAGCTATAGTTATCAAGTAAACCGAAAATAAACGATATGGCATCAAAATTGCGCTTGTAATCAATGTTTTTTCGATTTACAGGGGCGGAAAGAGCGTGGCCTAAATCCAAAATAAACTTGATCCGCGTGCAATAATAACACATATTGTCACCAAATTTGGTAGTTCTAGCTCTTATAATAGATGAGATCTAGATTTTCACACGGACAGACAGGCGGACAGACGGACAGACGGACAGACAGACAGACGGACAGACGGACATGGCTATATCGACTCGGCTGTTGATCCTGAGCCAGAATATATATACTTTATGGGATGCCTGTTACATACATTTTCAGTTTGAACAAAGTTATAATACCCTTCTACTCTATGAGTAGCGGGTATAAAAAAACAAGTAAGAAAGCTACAGTCGAGTGTGCTCGACTGTAATATACCCGGTACCCAGCTGCTTGTACATAATTTATTTGCGGAACAAAAAAAACGGCTACAATCATATTTTGACCGTAAAAGGCTATGGACTTATAATATTTATACAAAGTCAAAATATAAAATAAAAAAAAAACATTTTTGCACATATTTAATTTTTGATGCGGGCGGGACTTGAACCCGTAAATGCATAATAGTACTGTTCGTTTTGCAGTCCACAACTTAACCCATTTCACCACCGTACACACACACGATTCGGCACAATGCTGCAAGCAGCGCTGCCGCAGCGGCGCTTACAGCTATGGAAAACGTTAAGCTGAATAACTTTTTTGTGTTTATTATCCGATTGTTACCGATTGTTTTCAGAGATCATTTGGCTAGCTATAGTTATCATGTAAACCGTAGATGCATAATAGTACTGTTCGTTTTGCAGTCCACAACTTAACCCATTTCACCACCGTACACTCACACACGATTCGGCACAATGCTGCAAGCAGCGCTGCCGGCAGCAGCAGTAAAATGAACGAAATGGCATCAAAATTGCGCTTGTAATCAATGATTTTTCGATTTACGGGGGCGGAAGGGGGCGTGGCCAAAATCCAAAATAAACTTGATCAGCGTGCAATAATAACACATATTGTCACCAAATTTGGTAGTACTAGCTCTTATAATAGCTAAGATCTAGATTTTCACACGGGCAGACAGACGGACAGACTGACATGGCTATATCGACTCGGCTGTTGATCCTGAGCCAGAATACATATACTTTATGGGGTCGGAGGTGTCTCCTTTTGCGTGTTACATACATTTTCGGTTTGGATAAAGTTATAATACCCTTCTACTCTATGAGTAGCGGGTATAAAAAAAAACAAGTAACAAAGCTACATTCGAGTGTGCTCGACTGTAATATACCCGCCACATTTTCGGTTTGAACAAAGTTATAATACCCTTCCACTCTATGAGGAGCGGGTATAAAAAACAAGTCAGAAAGCTACAGTCGAGTGTGCTCGACTGTAATATACCCGCTACCCAGCTGCTCGTACATCATTTATTTGCGGAACAAAAAAACGGCTACAATCAAATTTTGACCGTAAAAGGCTATGGACTTATAATATCTATGCAAAGTCAAAATCTAAATAAAAAAAAAAACATTTTTGCACACATTTAATTTTTGATGCGGGCGGGACTCGAACCCGTAAATGCATAATAGTACTGTTCTTTTTGCAGTCCATAACTCTAACCCATTTCACTACCGTACACGCACGCACGATTCGGTACATTGCTGCAAGCAGCGCTGACGGCAGCGCTGCTTGTAGCTATGGAAACGTTGAGGCTTAATAACTTCTGTGTTTATTATCCGATTGTTAGAGGTCATCGGGCTATCCATAGATATCATGCAAAATGGAAATGAACAATATGGCATCAAAATAGCACTTGTAATCAATCTTTTTCGATTTACAGGGGCGGAAGGGGGCGTGACCAAAATCCAAAATAAACTTAATCAGCGTGCAATAATAACACCTACTGTCACCAAATTTGGTAGTTCTAGCTCTTATAAGAGCTGAGATCTAGATTTTTACACGGACAGACAGGCGGACAGACGGACATGGCTATATCGACTCGGCTGTTGATCCTGAGCCAGAATATATATACTTTATGGGGTCGGAGGTGTCTCCTTCTGCCTGTTACATACATTTTCGGTTTGAACAAAGTTATAATACCCTTCTACTCTATGAGTAGCGGGTATAAAAAAAAAACATTTTTGCACACATTTAATTTTTGATGCGGGCGGGACTCGAACCCGTAAATGCATAATAGTACTGTTCGTTTTGCAGTCCACAACTTAACCCATTTCACCACCGTACACACACACACGATTCCGTACAATGCTGCAAGCAGCGCTGCCGGCAGCGCTTCTTATAGCTATGGAAAACGTTAGGCTTAATAACTTCTGTGTTTATTATCCGATTGTTACCAAATATTCAGATCATCTGGCTAGCTATAGATATCATGCAAAATGGAAATGAACAATATGGCATCAAAATTGCACTTGTAATCAATCTTTTTCGATTTACAGGGGCGGAAGGGGGCGTGACCAAAATCCAAAATAAACTTGATCCGCGTGCAATAATAACACCTACTGTCACCAAATTTGGTAGTTCTAGCTTTTATAAGAGCTGAGATCTAGATTTTCACACGGACAGACAGACGGACAGACGGACATGGCTATATCGACTCGGCTGTTGTTCCTGAGCCAGAATATATATACTTTATGGGGTCGGAGGTGTCTCCTTCTGCCTGTTACATACATTTTCGGTTTGAACAAAGTTATAATACCTTCTACTCTATGAGTAGCGGGTATAAACATTTTTCACACATTTAATTTTTGATGCGGGCGGGGCTCGAACCCGTAAATGCATAATAGTACTGTTCGTTTTGCAGTCCACAACTTAACCCATTTCACCACCGTACACGCACACGATTCGGTACAATGCTGCATACAGCTATGGAAAACGTTAGGCTGAATAACTTCTGTGTTTATTATCCGATTGTTACCAAATTTGCAGAGATCATCTGGCTAGCTATAGATATCACGCAAAACGGAAATGAACAATATGGCATCAAATTGCCTTGCAATGAATCTTTCGATTTAAAGGGTCGGGAGGGGGGTGGCCAAAATTCAAAACAAACCTGATCAGCGTGCAATAATAACACATATTGTCACCAAATTTGGTAGTCCTAGCTCTTATAATAGCTGAGATCTAGATTTTCACACGGACACCCAGACGGACAGACGGACATGGCTATATCGACTCGGCTGTTGATCCTGAGCCAGAATATATATACTTTATGGGGTCGGAGGTGTCTCCTTCTGCCTGTTACATACATTTTCAGTTTGAACAAAGTTATAATACCCTTCTACTCTATGGTAGCGGGTATAAAAAAAACAAGTAAGAAAGCTACAGATTAGTGTGCTCGACTGTAATATACCAGTACCCAGCTGCTTGTACATAATTTATTTTTGCGGAACAAAAAAACGGCTACAATCATATTTTGACCGTAAAAGGCTATGGACTTATAATATTTATACAAAGTCAAAATATAAAATAAAAAAAAAAACATTTTTGCACATATTTAATTTTTGATGCGGGCGGGACTTGAACCCGTAAATGCATAATAGTACTGTTCGTTTTGCAGTCCACAACTTAACCCATTTCACCACCGTACACGCACACACGATTCGGCACAATGCTGCAAGCGGCGCTGGCCGGCAGCGCTACTTACAGCTATGGAAAACGTTAAGCTGAATAACTTTTGTGTTTATTATCCGATTGTTACCGATTGTTTTCAGAGATCATTTTGGCTAGTATAGTTATCATGTAAACCGTAGATGCACTAATAGTACTGTTCGTTTTGCAGTCCACAACAACCCATTTCACCACCGTACACTCCACACACGATTCGGCACAATGCAAGCAGCGCTGCCAACGGCAAACAAAATGAACGAAATGGCATCAAAATTGCGCTTGTAATCAATGATTTTTTCGATTTACGGGGCGGAAGGGGGCGTGGCCAAAATCAAAATAAACTTGATCAGCGTGCAATAATAACACATATTGTCACCAAATTTGGTAGTACTAGCTCTTATAATAGCTAAGATCTAGATTTTACACGGGCAGACAGACGGACAGACTGACATGGCTATATCGACTCGGCTGTTGATCCTGAGCCAGAATACATATACTTTATGGGGTCGGAGGTGTCCTTCTTTTCGTGTTACGTACATTTTCGGTTTGGATAAAGTTATAATACCCTTCTACTCTATGGGTAGCGGGTATAAAAAAAAACAAGTAACAAAGCTACATTCGAGTGTGCTCGACTGTAATATACCCCACATTTTCGGTTTGAACAAAGTTGTAATACCCTTCCACTCTAAGAGAGCAGGGTATAAAAACAAGTCAGATAAAGCTACAGTCGAATGTGCTCGACTGTTAATACCCGACCCAGCTGCTATTACATCATTTATTTGCGGAACAAAAAAACGGCTACAATCAAATTTTGACCGTAAAAGGCTATGGACTTATAATATCTATACAAGTCAAAATCTAAAATAAAAAAAAAACATTTTTCACACATTTAATTTTTGATGCGGGCGGGACTCGAACCCGTAAATGCATAATAGTACTGTTCTTTTTGCAGTCCAAAGTAACCCATTTCACTACGTACACGCACGCACGATTCGGTACATTGCTGCAAGCAGCGCTGACGGCAGCGCTGCTTATAGCTATGGAAAACGTTAAGCTTAATAACTTCTGTGTTTATTATCCGATTGTTAGAGGTCATCGGGCTATCCATAGATATCATGCAAAATGGAAATGAACAATATGGCATCAAAAATAGCACTTGTAATCAATCTTTTTCGATTTACGGGGGCGGAAGGGGGCGTGACCAAAATCCAAAATAAACTTAATCAGCGTGCAATAATAACACCTACTGTCACCAAATTTGGTAGTTCTAGCTCTTATAAGAGCTGAGATCTAGATTTTTCACACGGACAGAGGCGGACAGACGGACATGGCTATATCGACTCGGCTGTTGATCCTGAGCCAGAATATATATACTTTATGGGGTCGGAGGTGTCTCCTTCTGCCTGTTACATACATTTTCGGTTTGAACAAAGTTATAATACCCTTCTACTCTATGAGTAGCGGGTATAAAAAAAAACATTTTTGCACACATTTAATTTTTGATGCGGGCGGGACTCGAACCCGTAAATGCATAATAGTACTGTTCGTTTTGCAGTCCACAACTTAACCCATTTCACCACCGTACACACACACGATTCCGTACAATGCTGCAAGCAGCGCTGGCAGCGCTTCTTACAGCTATGGAAAACGTTAAGCTTAATAACTTCTGTGTTTATTATCCGATTGTTACCAAATATTCAGATCATCTGGTTAGCTATAGATATCATGCAAAATGGAAATGAACAATATGGCATCAAAAATTGTAATCAATCTTTTTCGATTTACGGGGGCGGAAGGGGGCGTGGCCAAAATCCAAAATAAACTTGATCCGCGTGCAATAATAACACCTATTGTCCCAAATTTGGTAGTTCTAGCTTTTATAAGAGCTGAGATCTAGATTTTCACACGGACAGACAGACGGACAGACGGACATGGCTATATCGACTCGGCTGTTGTTCCTGAGCCAGAATATATATACTTTATGGGGTCGGAGGTGTCTCCTTCTGCCTGTTACATACATTTTCGGTTTGAACAAAGTTATAATACCCTTCTACTCTATGAGTAGCGGGTATAAACATTTTTCACACATTTAATTTTTGATGCGGGCGGGGCTCGAACCCGTAAATGCATAATAGTACTGTTCGTTTTGCAGTCCACAACAACCCATTTCACCACCGTACACGCACACACGATTCGGTACAATGCTGCATACAGCTATGGAAAACGTTAGGCTGAATAACTTCTGTGTTTATTTATTATCCGATTGTTACCAAATTTGCATCAAAATTGCCTTGATATCTTTTTCGATTTAAAGGGTGGGGGGGGGTGGCCAAAATTCAAAAACCTGATCAGCGTGCAATAATAGCATATTGTCACCAAATTGGGCGCTCTTATAATAGCTGGATCTGATTTTCACACGGACACCAGACGGACAGACGGACAACGTTCGGCACAATGCTGCAAGCAGCGCTGCCAGCGCTGCACAGCTGTGGAAAGCGTTAAGCTAGACTAACTTCTGTGTTTATTATCCGATTGTTACCAAATTTTCAGAATCATCTGGCTAGCTGTAAGTTATCATCTACATGAACAACATGGCATCAAAATTGCACTTGTTATCAATGTTTTCAGATTTGCGAGGGGCGGAAGGGGCATTGGCAAACTCAAAATAAACTTGATCAGCAGTGCAATAATATACACATATTGTCACCAAAATTTGGTTTTGTCTAGCTCTTATAATAGCTGAGATCTAGATTTTCACACGGACAGACAGACGGACAGACGGACATGGCGTTATATCGACTCGGCTGTTGATCCACAGGCAGAATATGTACTTAATGGGCTCAGGAGGTGTCTCCCTTCTGCCTGTTATTACATTTTTCGGTTTGAACAAGGATTATAATACCCTTCTACTCTATGAGTAGTGTAAACATTTCTTAACATTTAATTTTTGATGCGGGCAGACTCGAACAATAATGCATAATAGTACTGTTCGTTTTGCAGTCCACAACAACCCATTTCACCACCGTACACGCACCCACGATTCGGCCACAAATGCCACATTTGCAACAGCGCAGCCAAGCAAGCGCTACCACAGCTATGGAAAACGGTAAGATGAACCGCTTCTGTGTTTATTATCCGATTGTTACCAAATTTTCCAGAGATCATCTGGCTAGCCGTGGTTATCATGTAAAGAGCCAAAAATAGTGTATGGCATCAGATGCACTTGGTATCAATGTTTTTCGGTTGCGGAGGCGGAAGGGCGTGGCCAAAATCCAAAATAAACTTGATCAACGTGCAATAACACATATTGTCACCAAAATTTGGTTTGCCTAGCTCTTATAATAGCTGAGATCTAGATTTTCACACGGACAGACCACTTGGACAGACGGACATGGCTATATCGACTCGGCTGTTGATCCTGAGCCAGAATATATATACACCAATGGGGTCCGGAGGTGTCTCCTTCTGCCTGTTACATACATTTTCGGTTTGAACAAAGTTATAATACCCTTCTCTATGAGTAGCGGGTATAAAAACATTTTTGCACACATTTAATTTTTGATGCGGGCGGGACTCGAACCCGTAAATGCATAATTGTACTATTCGTTTTGCAGTTCACAACTTAACCCATTTCGCAACCATTTTACACACACACACGATTCGGCACAATGCCGCAAGAAGCGGCACTACCGAAGCAGCCCTTCTTGCAGCTATGGAAAACCCGGTAAGCTGAATAACTTCTGTGTTTATTATCCGATTGTTCCGAAATTTTCAGAGATCATCTAGCTAGCTGTAGTTATCATGTAAACCGAAAATGAACAACATGGCATCAAAATTGCACTTTTATCAATGTTTTTTTCTGTTGCAGGGGGCGGAAGGGGGCTAGGCCAAAATCCAAAATAAACTTGATCAGCGTGCAATAATAACACATATTTGTCACAAATTTGGTTGTCCTAGCTCTTATAATAGCTGAGATCTAGATTTTCACTGCGGACAGACAGACGGACAGACGGACA
>JAEIGP010000035.1:0-23887 GCA_018904095.1 Zaprionus ghesquierei
ACGTTTTTTGGAATATTTCCATTTCAAAACAAGTAATAACGGCTTTACAGTGCAGTGTTGACTGTATAAGACCATGGATTTTTCAAGGTTGCCAGAAAAAATCAGATTTCGAAACTGTTATTGATAAACGTGTTTTCAAAGAAAAAATAATAAACTTAACACATATAATTTTCAGTTAGACGCCAAGCAGTCCAAGCAGTGCAAATCTATATGAAAATTTTAATAACTTTTATGTTAATTATCCGATCCGGAACCAAATTTTCATGATACACCCAGGTGGTGATAGCTATCATTCTGCACCAAAACTGAATACTCTAGCTTTATTATTGCGCTTGCTATACGGTTTTATCGATTGGCGGGGGCGGAGGCGGGGGTGTCCCAAATTTTACCTTAAAAAATGTACAGCGTATGATGTAGTATGCATACATATTAAATATCAACAGATACCGAAATATGGTGATCGGCGCGATCACTTGTTTGCAGGCATTCCCGTTACGCAACGCGATCACTTGTTTTGTAAGTGGAGGCATTCCGTTACATGCAACGGAATGTAGCGCCAACTAAGCTCAAAGTGCATATGCCCTAGCGCTCCAGCTTCAGACAGCCTTGCAGATAAGATGCAACGGTTAACCATCTCTCTATCGTCCAACTGCGGGCAGCTGCAGCAGATTAAGACACCAAGCTTACTTAAAACCTAAGGAAAAATGTAAAACGCTAGCACTGATCGTGGGCTGGGAACACCTTGGCTGCTCCCGAATAACCACCACAATTTAAATTTGTAAATAACTGGATAGACTTGTTCAAATTTCATACAGGATTGATGCTGTGATTACATGGCCACCGAGCAGAAGCAAAATCTGCAACAACAAACAACAACATTAACAGCAGCAGCCACATTAAAAATTCGATTTCGCATGTGAACAGTGCAACAGTGAATAGCACCAAAGCAAGTCATAACTGGACAAACGAAAAGAGCAACAACAACAGCGCGGGAGACAACAACAGAGCTGGAAATTTGAAAAAATAGACTGAGTGAGTAGAGTGCGGTATGGGAGAAAACAAGGAGGTTTGAAAAACAAAAATAAACAAAAGTATGGCGCACCTTAAGTAGCTATTATATTCGAGTAAAAAACGGCGGCATTGAAATTAAATGGCGAGCTCGATTTTTTAGGAGAAAACCTCGAACAGAGAAAACAAACCACAACTCACTCACCCCTTATACCTTACAATGCATAAAGATCAAGCTATTAAACCACCATCTCCCAAGCCATTGCAAAGACAGGGAACAATTGCCCAGCTGACTGCCCTGGACCTCTGCGCAATTTTTTTTCTCAATAGCACTGTGTTGCAAAATTTGTATACCCGCTACTCATAAGAGTAGAAGGGTATTATAACTTTGTTCAAACCGAAAATGTATGTAACAGGCAGAAGGAGACACCTCCGACCCCCATAAAGTATATAAATTCTGGCTATATATTCTAGCCCGTGTGAAAATCTAGATCTCAGCTATTATAAGAGCTAAGACTACCAAATTTGGTGACAATATGTGTTATTATTGCACGCTGATCAAGTTTATTTTGGATTTTGGCCACGCCCCCCTTCCGCCCCCGCAAATCGAAAAAACATTGATAACAAGTGCAATTTTGATGCCATATTGTTCATTTTTTTACAGTTTTATGATAACTATAGCTAGCCAAACGATCTCTGAAAATTTGGTAACAATCTGATAATAAACTTACAGAAGTTATTCAGCTTAACACGTTTTCCATAGCTGTAAGCAGCGCTGCTTCCAACATTGTTGCCGAATCGTGTGTGCCTGCGTGTACGGTGGTGAAATGGGTTAAGTTGTGGACTCAAACGAACAATGCTATTATGCATTTACCCCGGGTTCCGAGTCCCGCCCGCATCAAAAATTAAATGTGTGCAAAATGTTTTTTTATTTTATATTTTGACTTTGCATAAATATTATAAGTCCATAGCCTTTTACGGTCAAAATATGATTTGTAGCCGTTTTTTTGTTCTACAAATAAATTATGTACAAGCAGCTGGGTAGCATTTGTATTACAGTCGAGCACACTCGACTGTAGCTTTCTTACTTGTTTTTGATTGCACTACGGTGCATATATTTTATTTTACCTATAAGAAAAGTAAGCCAAATCGAGCGGAAACACTTCTGCCCGATTAGAGGTATGTAAGTAAAAGCTATACGAAACGTTAAGTTTGTACGAAAATAATAATATAATATAATGCAATACCGGGAAATATTACATGTATAAAAACAACATAAAAATATATATAAGTTAATGCAAGTCGAACTTGTAGGGGATGTTCGGCTCTTTTGCCGAATACCTCATCGATATACATAAGTCCTGGGATGTTGCGGGCTCTGCAGGAGAAGATCGCCAAGTAAGTAGTTTTTAGTTTCAGCTTCGCTTTATTTAATAGGAGTTTTGCTTGTGTCTCGTTTGCATGGTAAACTCCGACTGACTGAAAAATGTGCAAGCCTTCCACACATCGCGCGTTTCTTGCAGCTTTTTCTAGAAACGTCCGACCATTTACCGTTCTAACGGTAAATCGCCTCGGCTAACGTGCGTTTCTTGCAGCCTTTTCTAGAAACGTTCAACCATTTACCGTTCTAACGGTAAATCGCCTCAACGCTGTACATATTCCACTCAGATAAGCCCCGCAATTTGAGTGAATTCGCTCTAAGCTGAGTGCGTTTCGGGTTATCCGAGGGTTGAGTGACCGTCAAGTGGCGCAAGTGGAGGAAGCGCGTGTGAGACAGGCCGGTGAGGGGGGTGAGACGAAGGGCGCAAGAAGAGAGTTCATAACTCCTCCCCCTCCAAGATCTGCGTCCCGCAGATTATTGGGTTTTGGGTGCCCTGTCAGTTTCTTGTGCCTCCAGGTCCAGTGTGCCGTCTCTCATGACCGGGATCCCCCTGGTCGATGTTAGCTTCCTCAAACGGTGTATAGGGCCACACCGACAGCAAGGCGACCAATGCTTCCACCAGAAAGGAGAAGGAGACCTTTTCGAACATACCGGAGAGTCTCTTCAGGTTCTCCATATTGAAAGTCGTTGGCGTAGTGCAGTGAAGGCGCGTACCCGTGGAAGTTACCGATGTGAGTACTGCTGGCATGACTGTAAAGTGCGTCGAGAAGTAACTCGTGTAAGTTCTCCCGGCCACACTGATCGTCTCGTTTACGAACTGGACTATGTAAGTTCCGGCTAAGTTGTGGGTCCTGAATCCGGCTTCCATCGTCCGTTGAAGTTCGACAGGAACATTGTCCCGTCTTCGACCAGTTCTATGCGCGCCTCATTGTTCCTGATAAGTTCGCATTGGGCCTGACCGCCCTTCAACAGCTTGGGGATGCATCCGTTCTCGTCTAACTTCAGGAGCCTTTTCTCCGGGCAAACAGTCGTGTTCCCAATGGAGAGGCAGTCGTCTACTACGGCGTTAGGTTTCCTCGGTGGTTACGGCGACCTTGTCATGCTTGACCATGACTTGTTTTCCTCCATGGGTTGCCGAAGAAAAAGAAGACGGGTAGTCCTTGGGGGCGACTTTGGGCTTAGCCAAAATGTATAGTGGCGCTGTTCTATTTATTAGCACAGTGGAGGCGGGGGAAAATTCCAGTGCTTCTACTGCATTCTGGTACGGCAAGTTCCTGACCTCGGTCAAAATCGTATGTACCTCCCCGTGGTCAAGTAAGCGGAAGTTCACGATTTCTGTCTTAGCCAATTGGCAAGCTTGGGTCAGCTCGCCTACCTGACTATCGATGATCAAGGCCTTGTGCAGTAACGTCGTTGTTGTATGTACATCTATATTGATGGCATTGACCCTCGCAGCTACTTGGTTCAATTGCCTCGGGGACTTATGCGATGCGTCGAGCAGACCAGCATTTATCCTTACTTGCTGGTCGACCGTTTTTGACGACGTTTTCCTGCGCACGAAGTATGCCGTCCCAATCCGGACCCAATCCAGTCCAGCGAACGACGTCCGCGCTGCGTACCCCATCAGTCTTGACAGGCCCTTCCGCGACTCTTCCAGGTAGTGCGTTACCAGCGCTTCAATCTCCGTTAGAAGCGCCGCCTCGCGTTGAACCTCCTGAACCAGCTTGAATTGGCCGTTGACTCGCCAGACTGTGCCCTCCTGCAGTGGGACAAGCGGAGCCTCATATTTGAAAATGTCCGCAGCTCCCACCATTTGGGCCACGATAATGCTGCAATTAAAAATGTAGCTTGCAGTATTAACTTAATTTGCTTAAGGGTAGGTAGTTAGTTGTGTAATGTTGAAAAAGGTGTGTTGGCTTGATTCTATGTTATGTGTTATGTGTTAAGTGTTAAGTGTTAAGTGTTGTTTCTTCGGCCCTGAAACGTGACTTTTCTTTGATTCTTAATCTGTTTATTGGCGACAAATACCTTGTCACCCCTGATCGTAAGACACGGGTTCAGATCGGGTCTTATTGTGGGCCGCATTTACGACCTCTGCCTATATCAGGCCCCAAACATCCTCAGGACCTTGGTTCTGAAGTTAGTCAGACCCTGATAGTTGATTCTTGCCGAGCGGTCAAAGAACAGGTCCGCCGGCTTAATGCTAGTCTGAGTGAACGACTAATTCGTTGAACTTGAAGTCGGGTGTTCGCCTTTCAAACACCGGTAAATCACGAGGAAGGTGGAATTTATATCCGGAATTGGATAGGTGTCGGAGATAGTGATACTATTCAGACGTTTGACGTCGATGACCAACCGCCATTGTTTCTCGCCATTTGCTTTTGCCTTTTTGGGCACTATCCATACCGGGGAGTTGTATGGATTTTGGGACGGACGGATGATACCGTCATTAAGGAGTTCTCCGATTTGCCTGTCCACTTCGGCCCTTAAATTAGCGTCGCATCCAGCAGAGTGTTGACGTTGGAAGACCTTTGGCGAGGAGTGGGATCTTTATTCCAGGAATTTGAACATAGAGTTGTTCTTTCTGTCCACAAGGGCATTCAGGTCGTTGAGTGTATCGTCCCCTATGATACCATCAAAGGTGTTAAGGCCGGGAGGACAAAAATGTAAGGGTCGAGTTATTTCCTAAACGTTCGAAGAACTTGCCGGTTACACGGTGTGTGTTATTTTAACACTACCTGTAGCCGATTTACCTGAAGGGGATGGGGAGGACAGTGGAGCCCGGCGGCAATTTCTGGGGCTGATAAAATTCTTGTTCGCGCCGGTATCGATCAAAAGTATAATCTAACCCCATCTTTTCCTTCACACTCTAAGTATGGGACGCTTGAGGCCTCGGTCATAAAATTTAGGCCCTCAGTGCCCATTTCAGGTCTGTCCTCTCTTTCCATGGCATCCTGATGAGGCATGCCAATGTCGTCAACACCGAGCTGATCATAATAATGGTCAGATGAGGCAACTTCACCTTGTTCGGCGGGGATTGTGGTAGGGGGCTCTGGGATGGCCTCCATGTGATAGAGCTTAGTTGCCCTTTGCGGAATGGATTCTGGTGTTCGGACGACGTTCTTTTCACACCCAGCCCTCACTCTGGGCTGCCCTATAATCCGAGCGGTGTGACTTCCCGACCGATTTGATTCCATTTTAATGGCCGGTCTTGGGCCCTGGAAGCGGTTATTATTTTGGCACCCGCCTTATCCCGAGCCTGATGAAGGCCTACCGTTTCCCTGATAGGGAAGAAAAGCGAGGAGCGTTTGGCGGCCGAGACCGGGTATTTGGTGCCGAAACTCGCCGGCGGGGAGGACTGACCTCCCTCTCAGGGCAACGGCCTGCAACTCCTTGCAAAGAAGTAAGCTTCCTGTAAGTCTTTTGGTCTGCGCATGACCAGCAGCCTAGAGGGCGTCATTGCCGACTCGCCGGATAAGTTGGGGCCTTGTCCCTCGAGTGTTCTGACAGGGCCCTAACTGCCTCCATTGGATATCCCAGCTTTTTAATCCGTTGAGGATAAGGGAGAGGTGCTTATTCACTTCCAAATAGTACTCCCTCCAGGGTTTTATTCCCTGGGTCAGTTGGCTAAGCTGATATTCCAGCGTAGTGCAGTGCCAGAACTCTCTTTATTTCCGCCTCTTATTTTTTGCCTAATGTAGCAGACTATGGCGCGGAACAGAGGGTCTCCCTTTGATGACCTCGTAATTCACGGTTCACCCAAAAAAACATATCTCTCGGTCTGACCTTCGAACGTTTGAAGTTCCCTTAACGCAATCTGAAAGCGTAAAGGCTTCCTTCATTGGAACTCATTGCGCGCACGTGCCAATGGCACCGGAGACGTGACCGCCGGATTACGGCCTTTGTTTCCGGATTCTAGCGTACTGAGCCTACCATTCATCTTTTTCATGTCATCCTTGAGCCCGATCAACTGGGCAAGGAGCACATTAAGGGTTCTTTAATTTCTTCTATTATTATTAGCGTGGGGTTATCAGAAGCAGACTGAATCGGACAGGCAGACGGTTAACCAAGAGTTTGTTCACTTAATATTTTAACGTATTTGCGGAATCAATTCTTTATTTTCAAATAGCGCAAACTGGATGTAAGTGCGGTTTCACTCACCCTTGACAATTGTTGTATGCGTGTACACGCACACCGTGTGTATTCTTCTTAAAATCCGAGGAAAGATAAAGATGTTTTTTAGAAAATTCTAGTAGTAATTGCGGGCAATGGTTTATCATTTTCTATATTCGTTTTATGTTTCATGTACGTTTATGTGACACGACAGTGACGAGTGATTTAGTGAACAGTCAAACTGGCGCGGTGGTCCGTATTGTTCCTTTTTGGCCTTGGCCTACTAATGTACGGTTGCCACTCAATCTACTGGGCAGCTTTCTCGGTGCCTCCACACCACTCAGCCTATCAGCAGATTACCACACTTTAATCAGAGTTTACTTGGTTATTATTTCATTTATTCATTTCATTTATTCTTTTTCTTCGGCACTATATACATTGCACTCGCGAATAGGCTACAGCGAGTTAGTGCAAATCGCCGCAGTGGGTCGTTATATAGGCCTTTATTATTTATTTTTTTCACTCGCTGCGGCGGTGGTCACTTCGTTATGTACGACTTTTTGCGCCCGTGCAGAATGTTGCTCCCGCTACAAACTATAGGGACATTCTCACCGCGGCGGGTGGTCGTTTTCAGTGTTTGATTGTTCACTGTCCTGCGCATCACTGTCACTTTTTATTTTTCAACATTTTTACTTTCTATCCTTTTTTTTTTTTAAATTTCTTTGTGTTTCATTGCATTGCCCGAAGTCAGAATTCTGACTGCTGGGGCGCGAGTTAATACAAGTCGAACTTGCATTGGGGATGTTCGGCTCTTATTGCCCGAACTACCTCACCTCGATATACATCAGTCCTGGGATGTTGCGGGCTCTGCAGGAGAAGATCGCCAAGTAAGTAGTTTTTAGTTTCAGCTTCGCTTTATTTAAAAGGAGTTTGCTTGTGTCTCGTTTGTATGGTAAACTCCGACTAACTGAAAAATGTGCAAACCTTCCACAGATCAGCGCGTTTCTTGCAGCCTTTTTCTAGAAACGTCCGACCATTTACCGTTCTAACGGTAAATCGTCTCGGCTAACGCGCTGCACATATTCCACTCGGATAAGGCCCCCAACTTGAGTGAATTCGCTCTAAGATAAGTGCGTTTCTGGTTATCCGAGGGTTGAGTGACCGTCAAATTGGCGCAAGTGGAGGAAGCGCGTGTGGGACAGGCCAGTGAGAGGAGGTGAGACGAAAGGGCGCAAGAAGAGAGTTCATAACTTATATGCCCAAAATGGGCCTAGTAGACGTTAAGTCAGTGGATTCCACTGCCAACGTCATAAAAAAAAGTAAAAAGCACAAACAACATAATTAAGTAAAAGTAAAAAATTGCACAACATAATTAATTTGTAAATTTAAGACATGAAATAAATTAAATAAAATTAATTTCAAATAAAATTCAAAAAATTAATTAAAGTATGGCTAGATTAAAAGAGAATTAGAGAAGAATATGATAGATTTCTGTTTAACCTTTTCTTAAAGAATGAGTACATATACATAAAATAATGGAATGGAATGAACTTTACAAAGAATTAAATATCATAAAAGTTGACTTTGACAAATCATATAAGTCACTTACACAGAACAGGCCAATTCAAAGAAATACCATAAAAAAACACGTTGAAATATTAGTAAACTGCTTTAATGAAGCACGTATACTAATACATGGCCAGAAAGAAAAATTAAATCAAGATCATTGGTCCCAAGTATCAAAATTCTTGACCCGACTACAATCTAATTTAATATCAATTAAATTAAAGTTCAAACTAGATATCTCATTACCAACCATACTTAACACTTCTCTAACAATTGAAACTGGTGATGAACCGGAAGCAATAAAACAAACTGATACTGACCAAATAGAGTCAGAAGAGCTTGAGATCAACTGTAAAATAGAACAGAAGAACAGGATTTAAGCAACCTCACTATTCCAGCTGTTTTGATGTCAGATCTAGATAGTTCTACAGATTTTGATACTTCATCAAGCATAGTAGAAAATAAACGAGGCAACAATATCACAATGGCGCAAACCAATATTGATTTCATTAATACAGCCACTAAGCCAGATTTTGATGGTAAAGCTGAAAACTCACAAAGTTTTATTGATGCACTACAAATATTGGCATTAATAACAGGCAAACACGAACAATTAGCAGTTGCGATAATAAAATCAAGGCTAAAAGGTGTAGCCAGAAATTTAATCGGAAATGAATCAACTATAACCGAAGTAATTTCCAGATTAAAAGCAATGTCAAAGGCGAAACTGTAGAAGTATTATCAGCAAAACTAATGAACCTACAGCAACGCAATAAAACTGCCAACCAGTACACATTAGAGGTTGAGCAGATGACTAAAATGTTAGAAGGTGCATATATAACAGACGGTTTACCCCTAGAGTTAGCGAGACGTTATTCCACCCAGCACGCAGTCAAAGCAATGACTAAAAAAGTAAGAACGGCTACAGTCAAGTGTTGACTGTATAAGACCATGGATTTTTCAAGCTTATGAAAAAAATCAGATTTAGAAAACTGTTATTGGTAAACGTGTTTTTCAAAGAAAAATAATAAGCAGTCCAAGAAGTTGGAAAAAAACACTGCTTGGTAAAAACACTGCTTGCTTGCTTGCAGTGGGAGCAGTTCAAATCTATATGAAACGTTGAATAACTTTTATGTTCATTATCCGATCTAACCAAATTTTCAGCGATCGTTTAGGTGGTGATAGTTATCATTCACACCAAAACTGAATACTCTAGCTTTATTATTGCGCTTGCTATACGGTTTATCGATTTGCGGAGGCGGAAGTAGGCGTATACCAAATTTTAATAAAAAATTTTACAGCGTATGATTCACATAAGTGTTGTCACCAAATGTGCTCTAGCTTTTTTAGTTTCTGAGATATAGGCGCTTGCAATACGGTTTTTCGATTTGCGGGGCAGAAGTAGGCGTGCCCCAAATTTTAATAAAAATTGTACAGGGTATGATTCACATAAGTGTTGTCACCAAATTTGGTGGCATAAGCTTTTTTAGTTTCTGAGATAAAGGCGTTCATACAGACAGACAGACGGACGGACGGACAGACGGACATGGCCTAATCGACTCGGCTAGTGATCTTGAGCAAGAATATATATACTTTATGGGGTCGCAGATGCCTTCTTCTACCTATTACGCACATTTCGACAAACACAATAGACCATGTATTTTTTTAAAATCCATGGTCTGAAAATTGCACAATTGATAATGTAAAACTTATCATGCAAGCTGGTACCTCCAATACCATGAATGAGGCCGTATCCAAATTTGTAAATTATTGCACAGAGGCAACCGGACAACCAAACCCTGTCCTATTTTACAACAATAAGCCACAGCGCGGCGGAAACCGCGGACGCGGAAATTATAGAGGTAACTTTCGCAGTCACAACAATAATTACAATAACAGTAAGTATAATAGTCAATACAATAATGGACGAGGCCAATATAGAGGAAACTCAAGAGGCCGTGGCAACTCGAATCGAGGCCACAACTATAATAACACAAGTAACGTCAGAGTAACCAATAATACATCGGAAAACTCACAAAACTCTTAAAATACTCAACAGTAGAAAATGCAAGGATTCATACCGTTAATCTCAGTCAGATCATATTTGTATCATTTTACCATGTGGCTACAGAAAAAGAACTTGTCTTTTTAGTAGACACAGGTGCAGAAATTTCAATAGTTAAAGAAAATTCTGATGTCTTTCATGACATACAAGACAATTATATTGTAGACATAACAGGAATAAGTCAAGAAGTAACCAAATCAAAAGGGTTAACTTCAATAGAGATACAGACAACTAAGTATATAATGCAACACGATTTTTATATGGTGGATTTACAATTCGCTATTCCTTGTGATGGCATATTAGGAATCGATTTTATTAAAAAACAAGTAAAGAAAGCTATAGTCGAGCGCGACAGTAAGATACCATTCGCCCAGTTTCGAAACAAATTATCACACATTTAATTCCATCAAAAAACGCTGCACAATTTTATCCGTCACCTATTGTTTAAATTAGATCTATTTTTGAACAGCGCCATCTACATGTGAAAACTGCACATGCTACGGCTAAAACGAAGCATCATGAAGATGACGTCACGACGCGAGCACAGGCGCAAGCAGTGGAAGTACGGAAAACGGAAACATGGATAACTTCTGTGTTTATCGTCCCATTGGATTGTAATTTGGGAAATAGATTTATATTGCAACAAGTAAGAAAGCTACAGTCGAGTGTGCTCGACTGTAATATACCCGCTACCCAGCTGCTTGTACATAATTTATTTGCGGAACAAAAAAACGGCTACAATCATATTTTGACCGTAAAAGGCTATGGACTTATAATATTTATGCAAAGTCAAAATATAAAATAAAAAAAAAAAAACATTTTTGCACACATTTAATTTTTGATGCGGGCGGGACTCGAACCCGTAAATGCATAATAGTACTGTTCGTTTTGCAGTCCACAACTTAACCCATTTCACCACCGTACACGCACACACGGTTCGGCACAATGCTGCAAGCAGCGCTGCCGGTTATCCGATTGTTACCAAATTTTCAGAGATCATCTGGCTAGCCATAGTTATCAATGAACATATGAAAATGAACAATATGGCATCAAAATTGCACTTGTTTTTTCGATTTGCGGGGGCGGAAGGGGGCGTGGCCAAAATCCAAAATAAACTTGATCAGCGTGCAAAAATAACACATATTGTCACCAAATTTGGTTGTCCTAGCTCTTATAATAGCTGAGATCTAGATTTTCACACGGACAGACAGACGGACAGACGGACATGGCTATATCGACTCGGCTGTTGATCCTGAGCCAGAATATATATACTTTATGGGGTCGGAGGTGTCTCCTTCTGCCTGTTACATACATTTTCGGTTTGAACAAAGTTATAACACCCTTCTACTCTATGAGTAGCGGGTATAATTATTTATGTTTATACCAAAAATTGAAAATAAACTCGATATACCTATGGTATACAGGATCCTTCATGTGAAATATGGTGTCTCTAGCTTTTGTAAAAGCTGAGATCTAGACGTTCAAACGGACAGACGGACAGACGGACGGACGGACAGACGGACAGACAGACGGACATGGCTCAATCGACTCAGCTAGTGATCCTGAGTCAGAATATATATACTTTGTGGGGCCTGCCACGCCTCCTTCTGCCTGTTACATACATTTGCACAAACTTAATATACAATTTTTGACCATCATCAATGGTCGAATGGTATAAACAACTGTCAATTAGATTTTAAGCCATCTGAGATTGGCTTATAATTAGAGCTAATAACTTATAATTTATGTTTCAATAACATACAGTTCTGGCAACAACTCAAAACTTTTGCCGGCAAGATCCCAGGTTATTAGAAAAATAGAACTAAATTCAAAAGAAGACAGTGTATTTATTCCAAATCAGGAAATTAAGCATGGTGTTTACATAGCAAGAACCACAACAACATCTAAAAACGAATTATAAGACTGCTCAATACAAGGAATAAAGATCAAGTTGTCAGTACAAATAAATTAGCGTATGAATCACTTTCGAACTACGAAGTAGTCAAAACTAATCTAGGCAATAGAAACAAATCTGTATTATCTTAACTAAAGAAAAACTTTCCTCCACAATTCAAATCACAGCTTTCAAGCTTATGCACACAATACAATGATATATTCGGATTAGATTCTGAACCAATAAGCACAAATAATTTTTTCTAAACAAAAACTGAGATTAAAAGACGATAAACCAGTATATAAAAAAAACCAGTACGAAAGCTACAGTCGAGTGCGCTCAGACAGACAGAAAAAGGGAGGCAAAAACATTTTTTTGGAAAAAATAAGAAAAGTTCGATCTCCCTCATCATGACACGCATGCATGCGAAATCGAACCTTGGACCCATTACCTAAGAGGTCCACCACTTCTCCATTCGGTCATTAAGCCATTACGCAAATTTTGCCAAAGTTACATTATGAGACCATTCGGAAATTCTTGCACGACAAAAACAAACTCTGAATGCATGATGCGTGTTGTTGTTGCTATTTATTCTCATAACTTAAGCATACAATTAAATAAAAAATAAAAATAAGAAAATATAAGAAAAAGCTGCGTTCTAACAATCGCACGTAGCTGATTTAAGACACTGTCACTTCTCCACTTGTAAACTAACTTCATTGTGAGCCATTAAAAAAATGTTAAATAAAACGCACGACCACCAATTAATGCATATTCAACAAGTAAGAAAGCTACAGTCGAGAGTGCTCGACTGTAATATATCCGCTAACCAGCTGCTCGTACATCATTTATTTGCGGAACAAAAAAAAAAACGGATACAATCATATTCTGTCCGTAAAAGGCTGTGGACTTATAATATTTATGCAAAGTCAAAATCTAAAATAAAAAAAACAATTAAGAAAGCTACTTTCGAATGTGCTCGACTGTAATATACCCGCTACCCAGCTGCTCGTACATCAAAATTATTTGCGGAACAATAAAGAACGGCCGCAATCATATTTTCACCGTAAAAGGCCATGGACTTACAATATTTATGCAAAGTCAAAATCTAAAATAAAACAAGTAAGAAAGCTACAGTCGAGTGTGCTCGACTGTAATATACCCGCTACCCAGCTGCTTGTACATAATTTATTTGCGGAACAAAAAAACGGCTACAATCATATTTTGACCGTAAAAGGCTATGAACTTATAATATTTATGCAAAGTCAAGATATAAAATAAAAAAAAAAAACATTTTTGCACATATTTAATTTTTGATGCGGGCGGGACTCGAACCCGTAAATGCATAATAGTACTGTTCGTTTTGCAGTCCACAACTTAACCCATTTCACCACCGTACACGCACACACGATTCGGCACAATGCTGCAAGCAGCGCTGCCGGCAGCAGTAAGAAGAAAGCTACAGTCGAGTGTAAGAAAGCTACAGTCGAGTGTGCTCGCTGTAATATACCCGCTACCCAACTGCTCGTACATCATTTATTTGCGGAACAAAAACAATGGCCACAATCATATTTTGACCGTAAAAGGCTGTGGACTTACAATATTTATGCAAAGTCAAAATATAAAATAAAACAAGTAAGAAAGCTACAGTCGAGTGTGCTCGACTGTAATATACCCGCTACCCAGCAGCGCTGCCGGCAGCGGGGCTAAAATCCAAAATAATCTTGATCAGCGTGCAATAATAACACATATTGTCACCAAATTTGGTTGTCCTAGCTCTTATAATAGCTGAGATCTAGATTTTCACATGGACAGACAGACGGACAGACGGACATGGCTATATCGACTCGGCTGTTGATCCTGAGCCAGAATATATATACTTTATGGGGTCGGAGGTGTCTCCTTCTGCCTGTTATATACATTTTCGGTTTGAACAAAGTTATAATACCCTTCTACTCTATGAGAAGCGGGTATAAAAATAATTTTTTGCACACATTTAATTTTTGATGCGGGTGGGACTCGAACCCATAAATGCATAATAATTCTGTTCGTTATGCAGTCCACAACTTAACCCATTTCACAACCTTACACGCACACACTATTCGGCACAATGCTGCAAGCAGCGCTGCCGGCAAAAGAAGTAAAAAGTATTGAAAACGTATAACTTTTATTCAGGTACCAAAAAAATCCAAGCTTTATCACTTAAACAGTAAACATAATAATTCTACCTGTTGAAGACTATAAATCGAATACGTGCATGTAAAAAACGATATGTGCCCTTTTAATACCCCTTTATATACTTGAATGGAAAGTGATCTAGAGCACTCTAACTTTTAATAAATTTTGTTAAATAAACGACCAATAGGTTTTATGGCATCTATACGATATATCGGTCCATACAGGCTCGTTCCGACGTATTTATATTTACAGCGGGCAGCAATAAGAAACATGTATACAAAGTTTCATGAAGGTAGCTCAAAAAGGGAGGCAAAAACTTTTCTTTGCAAAAAATAAGAAAAGCTCGATCTCCCCCACCATGACACGCATGCATGCGGAATCGAACCTTGGACCCATTACCTAAGAGGTCCACCACTTCTCCATTCGGTCATTAAGCCACTACGCAAATTTTGTCAAAGTTACATTATAAGACCATTCGGAAATTCTTGCACGACAAAAACAGAGTCTGAATGCATGATGCGTGTTGTTGTTGCTATTTATTCTCATAACTTAAACATACAATACAATAAAAAATAAAAATAGAAAAATATAAGAAAAAACTGAGCTCTAACAATCGCACACAGATTGAAGAGACTGTCACTTCTCCACTTGTTAACTAAGTTCATTGTGAGACATTAAAAAAATGTTAAATAAAATGCACGACCACCAATTAATGCATATTCAAAAATTAAAGTATAAGTTCTTAAAAAAAAAGAAAAAGCTTAAGGCGGCATGAACTGGGAATCGAACCACGGGCCTGTCGGTTCAGGAGTTCATCGCTTTTCCACTAAGCTACTGACACTGTTATCCAACAACTGCAAAAATTTGCATTGTAAGGCATTCTTATTATTTCCTGCACAAATAAAGAATTTGCGCTGCCGGCAGCGCTGCTTACAACTACGAAAAACGTTAAGCTGAATAACTTATGTGTTTATTATTTGGCTAGCTATAGTTATCATGTAAACCGAAAATGAACAATATGAATTCAAAATTATGCTTGTAATCAATGTTTTTTCGATTTACGGGGGCGGAAAGGGGCGTGGCCAAAATCCAAAATAAACTTGATCAGCGTGCAATAATAACACATATTGTCAACAAATTTGGTAGTCTTAGCTCTTATAATAGCTGAGATCTAGATTTTCACACGGACAGACAGACGGACATGGCTATATCGATTCGGCTGTTGATCCTGAGCCAGAATATATATACTTTATGGGGTCGGAGGTGTCTCCTTCTGCCTGTTACATACATTTTCGGTTTGAACAAAGTTATAATACCCTTCTACTCTATGAGTAGCGGGTATGAAAAAAAAAAACATTTTTGCACACATTTAATTTTTGATGCGGGCGGGACTCGAACCCGTAAATGCATAATAGTACTGTTCGTTTTGCAGTCCACAACTTAACCCATTTCACCACCGTACACGCACACACGATTCGGCACAATGCTGCAAGCAGCGCTGCTTACAGCTATGGAAAACGTTAAGCTGAATAACTTCTGTGTTTATTATCCGATTGTTACCAATATCGACTCGGCTGTTGACCCTGAGCCAGAATATATATACTTTATGGGGTCGCAGATGCCTCCTTCTACCTGTTACGCACATTTCAACAAACACAATAGACCATGTATTTTTTTAAAATCGATGGCCTCAAAAATGCATTCACAACTCATTTTCGACCTCACAACATGCATCGCAACAGTAATGCAACCCATTACACCTACATCAGCTGTAGTACCGCTAAGGCCAGCACATTTACCATGAGCTATATTATTCAACATGCAATACTTGCCTGAGCTGAAGTAATCTGCTTTAAGCAAGATTTTTTGTAGCAGACAATACCTCCTTCCATGATAAGGGATGACCACTGTAATTTTACGACCAACCGCAACTAAGATCAACAAGTAAGAAAGCTACGTTCGAGTGTGCTCGACTGTAATATACCCGCTACCTAGCTTCTCGTACATCAAAATTATTTGCGGAACAATAAAGAACAGCTACAATCATATTTTGACCGTAAAGGGACATAGACTTACAATGTTTATGCAAAGTCAAAATAAATAAAAAATTGTTTTCCACACATTTAATTTTTGATGCGGGCGGGACTCAAACCCGTAAATGCTAATAGTTCTGTTCGCTTTGCAGTCCACAACTTAAACCATTTTACCACCGTACACGCACATACCATTCGGCACAATGCTGCAAGCAGAGCACAATGTAGACAGAAAATCCGCGCGGATAACAAAAAACAAGTAAGAAAGCTACAGTCGAGAGTGCTCGACTGTAATATACCCGCTACCCAGCTGCTCGTACATCATTTATTTTCGGAACAAAAAAACGGCTACAATCAAATTTTGACCGTAAAAGGCTATGGACTTATAATATCTATGCACAGTCAAAATATAAAATGAAAAAAAAAAAACAAGTAAGAAAGCTACAGTCGAGATGGCTCGACTGTAATATAACCGCTACCCAGCTGCTCGTACATCATTTATTTGCGGAACAAAAAAACGACTACAATCAAATTTTGACCGTAAAAAGCTATGGACTTATAGTATCTATGCAAAGTCAAAATCTAAAATAAAAAAAACAAGTAAGAAAGCTACACTCGAGTGTACTCGACTGTAATATACCCGCTACCCAGCTGCTCGTACATCATTTATTTGCGGAACAAAAAAAAAAACGGCTACAATCATATTTTGACCGTAAAAGGACTTACAATATTTATGTAAAGTCAAATTCTAAAATAAAAAAAAAAAAACATTTTTGCACACATTTAATTTTTGATGCGGGCGGGACTCGAACCCATAAATGCATAATAGTACTGTTCGTTTTGCAGTCAACAACTTAACCCATTTCACCACCGTACACGCACACACGATTCGGCACAATGCTGTAAGCAGCGCTGCCGGCAGCGCTGATAAAACAGCTATGGAAACGTTAAGCTGAATAACGTCTGTGTTTATTATCCGATTGTTACTAAATTTTCAGAGATCATCTGGCTGGCTATAGTTATCATGTAAACCGAATCTGAACAATATGGCATCAAAATTGCGCTTGTAATCAATGTTTTTTTCGATTTACGGGGGCGAAAGGGGGCGTGGCCAAAATCCAAAATAAACTTGATCAGCGTGCAATTATAACACATTTTGTCACCAAATTTGGTAGTTAGTTAGTTAGTTAGCTCTTATTATAGCTGAGATCTAGATTTTCACACGGACAGACAGACGGACCGACGGACATGGCTATATCGACTCGGCTGTTGATCCTGAATATATATACTTTATGGAGTCGGAGGTGTCTCCTTCTGCCTGTTACATACATTTTCGGTTTGAAAAAAGTAATAATACCCTTCTACTCTATGAGTAGCGGGTATAAATAGAATTGCCTATGTGATCTATAGAGAAAGCTTCTAAGCCCAACGTTTACGAAGTCATAAATAATGACGAACTACGAAAAGTAGTGACCTTGCATGTAAAAAAACGCTATGTTTATTTAAACATGGTAGAAAAATTACTGCAGGATACGATGTTAGCGATTTATATACCAATGAAATCCTAGACTTAGGTCAATTTTTTCAAAGGCTTGAAATGCAAGCCAGTATAAACAAAATCAGCCAACTCAAAGTGGCACCGTGGGAAAATATCTTTGAACATGTTTCAATAGATAATTTTAAAAAAATGGGCAATATAATATTGAATACATTAAGAGTAGCGCTACTCAACCCGGTGACCACTATAGGAAAACAAAAAGAAAAAGAAGCTATACTGTCTAAATTTAATGACGATCCAATACAAGGAGGTCATAACGGCATTGCAAAAACCTTGGCCAATGTCAAAAGACATTATTTTTGGAAAGGTATGACTCGATATATTACTGAGTACATACGAAAATGTCAAAAATCTCAAAAAGCTAAAATAACCAAGCACAATAAGACCCCATTATTAATAACTGAAACGCCAATAAACGCTTTCGACAGGGTGATAGTAGACACTATTGGTCCACTACCAAAATTAGACAATGGCAATGAATATGCAGTCACTCTAATATGTGACTTAACTAGTTCCAACTAAGAACGCGAACACTGTCGCCAAAGCAATTTTTGAATCATTTATTCTGAAGTACGGTCCAATGAAGACGTTCATTACAGACATGGGAACAGAATATAAGAATTCACTTATAAATGATTTGTGCAAATACCTAGGAGCTGAAAATATAACATCAACGGAAACACCACCACCAGATAGTTGGAACAATAGGACGTAGCCATAGAACTTTTAATGAATACATACGCTATATCGGTTGATAAAACTGATTGGGACGTATGGCTTCAATACTTCGTTTTCTGTTTCAACACGAACCCCTCAATGCCACATAGTTACTGTCCATACGAGTTAGTATTTGGTAAAACAAATAATTTACCAAAACAATTTAATAGTATACATAATAAAGAGACAATATATAATATAGATGAATTGCTAAGGAAAGTTAATATATATTAGAAGTAGCATATAAAAGAGCTAGAATAATGATAGAAGAAAATAAGAAAAATATAAGATATTATACGATCAGAAAGCAAACAACATAGATATATCGATAGGTGATAGAGTCCTATTAAGAAACGAAACAGGTCATAAGTTAGAATATAAATATACTGGTCCATATAAAGTATCAGAAGAAATAACATCATAATAACAAATAATAAAAGCAAAAAACAAACAGTACATAAGGATAGGTTAAAAATGTTTATTTCATAATTGCAATTAGTATGGCCATACTAAGACAAAAATACTTATTTACATTTAAATATTGTTTGAAATTTAATGCATCTAAAAAAAAAAAAAAATTCAAAACAAAAAAATTTTTTTTACTTTTACTAAATTACGTTATTTCTCAAAAGGAGGGAGATGTTGTATGCATACATATTAAATATCAACTGTACCGAAATATAAGTCGATCGGCGCGATCATTTGTTTTTGCAAGTGTAAGTGTTTGTAGGTGTAGGCTACACGTGTAACGGAATGTAAGCGCCGACTGAACTCAAGTGTATGCATATACCCTAGCGCTCCAGCTTAAGACAGCCTTACAGATAAGATATAACGGTTAACCATCTCTCTACCGTCCAACTGCGGGCAGCGCAGCGATAAGACTTAAGCTTACTTAGAACCTAAGGAAAAATGTAAAGCTCAGTTAGCACTAATCGTGGGACGCGACACCTTGGCTGCTCCCGAATAACCACCACAATTCAAATTTGTAAATAAATGGATAGACTTGTTCAAATTTGGTACTGGATTGATACTGTGATTACAACGATTTACATAAGTGTTGTCACCAAATTTGGTGGCTCTAGCTTTTATAGTTTCTGAGATATAGGCGTTCATAAAGACGGACAGACAGACATGGCTTAATCGACGTGGCTAGTGATCCTGAGCAAGAATATATATACTTTATGGGGTCGCAGATGCCTCCTTCTACCTGTTACGCACATTTCAACAAACACAATAGACCATGTATTTTTTTAAAATCGATGGCCTCAAAAATGCATTCACAACTCGTTTTCGACCTCACAACATGCATAGCAACAGTAATGCAACCCATTACACCTACATCAGCTGTAGTACCGCTAAGGCCAGCACATTTACCATGAGCTATATTATTCAACATGCAATACTTGCCTGATCAGAAGTAATCTGCTTTAAGCAAGATTTTTTGTAGCAGACAATACTTCCTTCCATGATAAGGGATGACCACTGTAATTTTACGACCAACCGCAACTAAGATCAACAAGTAAGAAAGATACGTTCGAGAGTGCTCGACTGTAATATACCCGCTACCTAGCTTCTCGTACATCAAAATTATTTGCGGAACAATAAAGAACAGCTACAATCATATTTTGACCGTAAAAGGACATGGACTTACAATATTTTATATTTATATTTATGCAAAGTCAAAATAAATAAAAAAAAAATTTTTGCACACATTTAATTTTTGATGCGGGTGGGACTCGAACCCGTAAATGCTAATAGTTCTGTTTGTTTTGCAGCCCACAACCTAAACCATTTTACCACCGTACACGCACATACCATTCGGCACAATGCTGCAAGCAGAGCCCAATGCTGCCGGCAAAAGGAGTAAAAATTATTGAAAACGTATAACTTTTATTCAGGTACAAAAAAAAATCCAAGATTTGTCACTTAAACAGTAAAAATATTATTTCTACCTGTTGAGGACTGTAAATCAAATACGTGGATGTAAAAACGATATGTGCCCTTTTAATACCTCTTTATATACTTGAATGGAAAGTGTTCTAGAGCACTCTAACTTTTAATAAATTTTGTGAAAAAACCGACCGATAGGTTCTATGGCATCTATAAGATATATCGACCCGTACCGGCTCGTTCCGACTTATTTACAGCGGGCAGCAATAAGAAACATGTATACAAAGTTTCATGAAGGTAGCTAAAAAAGGAAGGCAAAAACTTTTTTTTGGAAAAAATAAGAAAAGTTCGATCTCCCCCACCAAGTCACGCATGCATGCGGAATCGAACCTTCAAAAAATAAAGTAAAAGTTCTTAAAAAAAAAAGAAAAGGCTTAAGCTGTTATCCAGCAACTGTAAAAATTTGCATTGTAAGGCATTCTTATTATGTCCTGTACAAATAAAGAATTTGCGCTGCCGTCAGCGCTGCTTACAGCTATGGAACACGTTAAGCTGAATAACTTCTGTGTTTATTATCCGATTGTTATCAAATTTTCTCATAGTTATCAAGTTAACCAAAAATGAGTAATATGGCATCGAAATTGCGCTTGTTATCAATCTTTTTCGACTTACAGCGGCGGAAGGGGGCGTGGCCTAAATCCAAAATAAACTTGATCAGCGTGCAATAATAACACATTTTGTCACCAAATTTAGTAGTCCTAGCTCTTGTAATAGCTGAGATCTAGGTTTTCACACGGACACACAGACGGACAGACGGACATGGCTATATCGACTCGGCTGTTGATCCTGAGCCAGAATATATGTACTTTATGGGGACGGGGGTGTCTCCTTCTGCATGTTACATACATTTTCGGTTTGAACAAACTTATGATACCCTTTTACTCTATGAGTAGCGGGTATAGAAACCTGCTTAACTTTCCTCCAACCTCCTCCTATATGATCCCAGGCTGCTTGAGGTGCTCGTGGTGCCATTCCAGATGAATAACGAAACCATTTTGGATGGTAAATGTCATAAAGACAGACGAACAGACAAACAGACGGACAGACGGACATGGCTCAATCGACTCGGCTTTTGATCGTGAGCCAGAATATACATATATACTTTATGGGGTCGGAGGTGTCTCCTTCTACATTTTCGGTTTAAACAAAGTTATAATACCTTTCTACTCTATGAGTAGCGTGTATAAAAAGAACGGCTACAGTGAAGTGTTGACTGTATAAGACCATGGAATTTTTAAGATTATGACAAAATTCAGACTGCGAAATCTGTTATTGATAAACGTGTTTTTCAAAGAAAAATAATAAACAACACGTAATTATCTGTTAGACGTCAAGCAGTCCAAGCAGTTGGAAAAACACTGCTTATTCGCTTGCAGTGGGCGCAGTGCAACTCTATATGAAAAAGTTGAATACCTTTTTTGTTCATTATCCAATCGGAACCAAATTTTCAGCGATCGGTTAGGTGGTGATAGTTATCATATACAGCAAAACTGAATACTGTAGCTTTATTATTGCGCTTGCAATACGGTTTATCGATTTGCGGGGACGGAAGTAGGCGTGGCCCAAATTTTAATAAACATTTTACATCGTATGACCCACATGAGGGTTGTCACCAAATTTAGTGGCTCCACCTTTTTTTAGTTTCTGAGATATAGGCGTTCATATAGACGGACAGACAGACATGACTTAATTAATTGATTGAATTAATTGACTCGGCTAGTGATCCTGACCAAAAATATATTTAAAATCGTATACTAAGATTGTACAAATGTATGCATCAGGCAGAAGGAGGCGTGGCAGACCCTACAATGTATATATATTCTGACTTAAGATCACCAGTTGAGTCAAACAAATCGTTTCCCAACCAATCTGACCTTCCCCGCAACTGCACGCACTTTTATAAGTGCCACCGTTAAAATATCTTTGTTAACAAACCAATAAAAACAAGTAAAGAAAGGTACAGTCGAGCAATCAATCTATGTACATACCAAACCAGAAATCTGTAACTTCAAGACTTTTCCTAATAAACGAAAATTATTTGCGTAGGCGGTAGACGTGGCATCAATAATTGGAAATAAACTCGATCTACCTATGGTATACAGCAACCATCATGTGAAATTTGTTATCTCTAGCTTTTGTAATAGCTGAGATCTAGAAGTTCAAACGGACAGACTGCCAGACGGACAGACAGTCAGACAGACGGACATGGCTCAATCGGCTCGGCTGGTGGTCCTGAGTCAGAATATACAATATACACTTTGTGGGGTCTGCCTGTTACATACATTTTCACAAATTTAGTATACCATTTTTGATCATTTTCAATGGTCGAATGGTATAAATAGCTTACGATGTTTGCAAAACATTATTCGAATTTTATTCTATTTCAAACTATTATCTTCGAGAACTTTACCATCTACATATATATATTTTATTAAATTTTAAGCGCAAATTGTAATCAAACAAGTAAGAAAGCTACAGTCGAGTGTGCTCGACTGTAATATTCCCACTACCCAGCTTCTCGTACATCATTTATTTGCGGAACAAAAAAAACGGCTACAATCATATTTTGACCGTAAAAGGCTATGGACTTACAATATTTATGCAAAGTCAAAATCTAAAATAAAAAAAAAATAAGTTTTTGCACACATTTAATTTTTAATGCGGGTGGGACTCGAACCCGTAAATGCATAATAGTACTGTTTGTTTTGCAGTCAACAACTTAACCCATTTCACCACCGTACACGGACACACAATTCGGCACAATGCTGCAAGCAGCGCTGCCGGCAGCGTGCTTACAGCTATGAAAAACGTTAAGCTGAATAACTTCTGTGTTTATTATCCGATTGTTACCAAATTTTCAGAGATCATCTGGCTAGCTGTAGTTATCATGTAAACCGAATATGAATATGGCATCAAAATTGCGCTTGTAATCAATTTTTTTCGATTTACAGGGGCGAAAATCCAAAATAAACTTGATCAGCGTGCAATAATAACACATTTTGTCACCAAATTTGGTAGTCCTAGCTTTTATAATAGCTGAGATCTAGAGGTTCAGAGGTAATCATTTTATTTCGATTTACGGGGGCGGAAGGGGCCGTGGCCAAAATTCAAAATAAACTTGATCAGCGTGCAATAATAACACATATTGTCACCAAATTTGGTAGTCCTAGCTCTTATAATAGCTGAGATCTAGATTTTCACACGGACAAACAGACGGACATGGCTATATCGACTCGGTCGGAGTTGTCTCCTTCTGCCTGTAACATACATTTTCGGTTTGAACAAAGTTATGATACCCTTCTACTCTATGAGTAGCGGGTATAAAAAAAGAGCCCCTCGATTAACTTTGGCCATTAACGCACATGCCTAGTGTCATGTTTCAAGTCATCCCACACTTCAAAAGTACTGTTTCCACAGATCATAA
>JAEIGP010000351.1:0-96955 GCA_018904095.1 Zaprionus ghesquierei
GAAGTTATTCAGCGTAACGTTTCCTATAGCCAGATGATCTCTGAAAATTTGGTAACAATCGGATAATAAACACAGAAGTTATTCAGCTTAACGTTTTCCATAGTAGCTGTAAGCAGCGCTGCCGGCACAGTGCAAATTCTTTATTTGTACAGGAAATAATAAGAATGCCTTACAATGCAAATTTTTGCAGTTGTTGGATAACAGCGTCAGTAGCTTAGTGGAAAAGCGATGAACTCCTGAACCGACAGGCCCGTGGTTCGATTCCCAGTTCATGCCGCTTAAGCTTTTTCTTTTTATACCCGCTACTCATAGAGTAGAAGGGTATTATAACTTTGTTCAAACCGAAAATGTATGTAACAGGCAGAAGGAGACACCTCCGACCCCATAAAGTATATATATTCTGGCTCAGGATCAACAGCCGAGTCGATATAGCCATGTCCGTCTGTCTGTCTGTCCGTCTGTCTGTCCGTGTGAAAATCTAGATCTCAGCTATTATAAGAGCTAGAACTACCAAATTTGGTGACAAAATGTGTTATTATTGCACGCTGATCAAGTTTATTTTGGATTTTGGCCACGCCCCCTTCCGCCCCTGTAAATAAAAAAATTGATTACAAGCGCAATTTTGATGCCATATTGTTCATTTTCGGTTTATATGATAACTATAGCTAGCCAGATGATCTCTGAAAATTTGGTAACAATCGGATAATAAACACAGAAGTTATTCAGCTTAACGTTTTCCATAGCTGTAAGCAGCGCTGCCGGCAGCGCAAATTCTTTATTTGTACAGGAAATAATAAGAATGCCTTACAATGCAAATTTTTGCAGTTGTTGGATAACAGCGTCAGTAGCTTAGTGGAAAAGCGATGAACTCCTGAACCGACAGGCCCGTGGTTCGATTCCCAGTTCATGCCGCTTAAGCTTTTTCTTTTTAATACCCGCTACTCATAGAGTAGAAGGGTATTATAACTTTGTTCAAACCGAAAATGTATGTAACAGGCAGAAGGAGACACCTCCGACCCCATAAAGTATATATATTCTGGCTCAGGATCAACAGCCGAGTCGATATAGCCATGTCCGTCTGTCCGTCTGTCTGTCCGTGTGAAAATCTAGATCTCAGCTATTATAAGAGCTAGAACTACCAAATTTGGTGACAATATGTGTTATTTATTGCACGCTGATCAAGTTTATTTTGGATTTTGGCCACGCCCCCTTCCGCCCCTGTAAATCAAAAAAAATGAATTACAAGCGCAATTTTGATGCCATATTGTTATTTTCGAATTACATATAATATAGCTAGCCAGATGATCTCTGAAAATTTGGTAACAATCGGATAATAAACACAGAAGTTATTCAGCTTAACGTTTTCCATAGCTGTAAGCAGCGCTGCCGGCAGCGCAAATTCTTTATTTGTACAGGAAATAATAAGAATGCCTTACAATGCAAATTTTTGCAGTTGTTGGATAACAGCGTCAGTAGCTTAGTGGAAAAGCGATGAACTCCTGAACCGACAGGCCCGTGGTTCGATTCCCAGTTCATGCCGCTTAAGCTTTTTCTTTTTATACCCGCTACTCATAGAGTAGAAGGGTATTATAACTTTGTTCAAACCGAAAATGTATGTAACAGGCAGAAGGAGACACCTCCGACCCCATAAAGTATATATATTCTGGCTCAGGATCAACAGCCGAGTCGACGTAGCCATGTCCGTCTGTCTGTCTGTCTGTCCGTCTGTCTGTCCGTGTGAAAATCTAGATCTCAGCTATTATAAGAGCTAGAACTACCAAATTTGGTGACAGTATGTGTTATTATTCCACGCTGATCAAGTTTATTTTGGATTTTGGCCACGCCCCTTCCGCCCCTGTAAATAAAAAAAAATTGATTACAAGCGCAATTTTGATGCCATATTGTTCATTTTCGGTTTATATGATAACTGTAGCTAGCCAGATGATCTCTGAAAATTTGGTAACAATCGGATAATAAGCACAGAAGCTATTCAGCTTAACGTTTTCCATAGCTGTAAGCAGCGCTGCCGGCAGCACGAATTCTTTATTTGTACAGGAAATAATAAGAATGCCTTACAATGCAAATTTTTGCAGTTGTTGGATAACAGCGTCAGTAGCTTAGTGGAAAAGCGATAAACTCCTGAACCGACAGGCCCGTGGTTCGATTCCCAGTTCATGCCGCTTAAGCTTTTTCTTTTTTATACCCGCTACTCATAGAGTAGAAGGGTATTATAACTTTGTTCAAACCGAAAATGTATGTAACAGGCAGAAGGAGACACCTCCGACCCCATAAAGTATATATATTCTGGCTCAGGATTAACAGCCGAGTCGATATAGCCATGTCCGTCTGTCCGTCTGTCTGTCTGTCCGTCTGTCTGTCCGTGTGAAAATCTAGACCTCAGCTATTATAAGAGCTAGAACTACCAAATTTGGTGACAAAATGTGTTATTATTGCACGCTGATCAAGTTTATTTTGGATTTTGGCCATGCCCCCTTCCGCCCCTGTAAATCGAAAAAAATGAATTACAAGCGCAATTTTGATGCCATATTGTTCGTTACATGATAACTATAGCTAGCCAGATGATCTCTGAAAATTTGGTAACAATCGGATAATAAACACAGAAGTTATTCAGCTTAACGTTTTCCATAGCTGTAAGCAGCGCTGCCGGCAGTGCAAATTCTTTATTTGTACAGGAAATAATAAGAATGCCTTACAATGCAAATTTTTGCAGTTGTTGGATAACAGCGTCAGTAGCTTAGTGGAAAAGCGATAAACTCCTGAACCGACAGGCCCGTGGTTCGATTCCCAGTTCATGCCGCTTAAGCTTTTTCTTTTTATACCCGCTACTCATAGAGTAGAAGGGTATTATAACTTTGTTCAAACCGAAAATGTATGTAACAGGCAGAAGGAGACACCTCCGACCCCATAAAGTATATATGTTCTGGCTCAGGATCAACAGCCGAGTCGATATAGCCATGTCCGTCTGTCCGTCTGTCTGTCCGTGTGAAAATCTAGATCTCAGCTATTATAAGAGCTAGGACAACCAAATTTGGTGACAATATGTGTTATTATTGCACGCTGATTAAGTTTATTTTGGATTTTGGCCATGCCCCCTTCCGCCCCTGTAAATCGAAAAAAATTAATTACAAGCGCAATTTTGATGCCATATTGTTCGCTACATGATAACTATAGCTAGCCAGATGATCTCTGAAAATTTGGTAACAATCGGATAATAAACACAGAAGTTATTCAGCTTAACGTTTTCCATAGCTGTAAGCAGCGCTTGCCAGTGCAAATTCTTTATTTGTACAGGAAATAATAAGAATGCCTTACAATGCAAATTTTTGCAGTTGTTGGATAACAGCGTCAGTAGCTTAGTGGAAAAGCGATAAACTCCTGAACCGACAGGCCCGTGGTTCGATTCCCAGTTCATGCCGCTTAAGCTTTTTCTTTTTATACCCGCTACTCATAGAGTAGAAGGGTATTATAACTTTGTTCAAACCGAAAATGTATGTAACAGGCAGAAGGAGACACCTCCGACCCCATAAAGTATATATATTCTGGCTCAGGATCAACAGCCGAGTCGATATAGCCATGTCCGTCTGTCTGTCTGTCCGTCTGTCTGTCCGTGTGAAAATCTAGACCTCAGCTATTATAAGAGCTAGAACTACCAAATTTGGTGACAAAATGTGTTATTATTGCACGCTGATCAAGTTTATTTTGGATTTTGGCCACGCCCCCTTCCGCCCCTGTAAATCAAAAAACATTGATTACAAGCGCAATTTTGATGCCATATTGTTCATTTTCGGTTTACATGATAACTATAGCTAGCCAGATGATCTCTGAAAATTTGGTAACAATCGGATAATAAACACAGAAGTTATTCAGCTTAACGTTTCCATAGCTGTAAGCAGCGCTGCCGGCAGCGCAAATTCTTTATTTGTACAGGAAATAATAAGAATGCCTTACAATGCAAATTTTTGCAGTTGTTGGATAACAGCGTCAGTAGCTTAGTGGAAAAGCGATAAACTCCTGAACCGACAGGCCCGTGGTTCGATTCCCAGTTCATGCCGCTTAAGCTTTTTCTTTTTTATACCCGCTACTCATAGAGTAGAAGGGTATTATAACTTTGTTCAAACCGAAAATGTATGTAACAGGCAGAAGGAGACACCTCCGACCCCATAAAGTATATATATTCTGGCTCAGGATCAACAGCCGAGTCGATATAGCCATGTCTGTCTGTCTGTCTGTCCGTCTGTCTGTCCGTGTGAAAATCTAGATCTCAGCTATTATAAGAGCTAGAACTACCAAATTTGGTGACAAAATGTGTTATTATTGCACGCTGATCAAGTTTATTTTGGATTTTGGCCACGCCCCCTTCCGCCCCTGTAAATCAAAAAAAATTGATTACAAGCGCAATTTTGATGCCATATTGTTCATTTTCGGTTTATATGATAACTATAGCTAGCCAGATGATCTCTGAAAATTTGGTAACAATCGGATAATAAACACAGAAGTTATTCAGCTTAACGTTTTCCATAGCTGTAAGCAGCGCTGCCGGCAGCGCAAATTCTTTATTTGTACAGGAAATAATAAGAATGCCTTACAATGCAAATTTTTGCAGTTGTTGGATAACAGCGTCAGTAGCTTAGTGGAAAAGCGATAAACTCCTGAACCGACAGGCCCGTGGTTCGATTCCCAGTTCATGCCGCTTAAGCTTTTTCTTTTTTTATACCCGCTACTCATAGAGTAGAAGGGTATTATAACTTTGTTCAAACCGAAAATGTATGTAACAGGCAGAAGGAGACACCTCCGACCCCATAAAGTATATATATTCTGGCTCAGGATCAACAGCCGAGTCGATATAGCCATGTCCGTCTGTCTGTCTGTGTCTGTCTGTCCGTGTGAAAATCTAGATCTCAGCTATTATAAGAGCTAGAATTACCAAATTTGGTGACAGTATGTGTTATTATTGCACGCTGATCAAGTTTATTTTGGATTTTGGCCACGCCCCCTTCCGCCCCTGTAAATAAAATCAAATTGATTACAAGCGCAATTTTGATGCCATATTGTTCATTTTCGGTTTATATGATAACTATAGCTAGCCAGATGATCTCTGAAAATTTGGTAACAATCGGATAATAAACACAGAAGCTATTCAGCTGTAAGCAGCGCTGCCGGCAGCACAAATTCTTTATTTGTACAGGAAATAATAAGAATGCCTTACAATGCAAATTTTTGCAGTTGTTGGATAACAGCGTCAGTAGCTTAGTGGAAAAGCGATGAACTCCTGAACCGACAGGCCCGTGGTTCGATTCCCAGTTCATGCCGCTTAAGCTTTTTCTTTTTTATACCCGCTACTCATAGAGTAGAAGGGTATTATAACTTTGTTAAAACCGAAAATGTATGTAACAGGCAGAAGGAGACACCTCCGACCCCATAAAGTATATATATTCTGGCTCAGGATCAACAGCCGAGTCGATATAGCCATGTCCGTCTGTCTGTCTGTCCGTCTGTCTGTCCGTGTGAAAATCTAGATCTCAGCTATTATAAGAGCTAGAACTACCAAATTTGGTGACAAAATGTGTTATTATTGCACGCTGATCAAGTTTATTTTGGATTTTGGCCACGCCCCCTTCCGCCCCTGTAAATAAAATCAAATTGATTACAAGCGCAATTTTGATGCCATATTGTTCATTTTCGGTTTATATGATAACTATAGCTAGCCAGATGATCTCTGAAAATTTGGTAACAATCGGATAATAAACACAGAAGTTATTCAGCTTAACGTTTTCCATAGCTGTAAGCAGCGCTGCCGGCAGCGCAAATTCTTTATTTGTACAGGAAATAATAAGAATGCCTTACAATGCAAATTTTTGCAGTTGTTGGATAACAGCGTCAGTAGCTTAGTGGAAAAGCGATAAACTCCTGAACCGACAGGCCCGTGGTTCGATTCCCAGTTCATGCCGCTTAAGCTTTTTCTTTTTTATACCCGCTACTCATAGAGTAGAAGGGTATTATAACTTTGTTCAAACCGAAAATGTATGTAACAGGCAGAAGGAGACACCTCCGACCCCATAAAGTATATATATTCTGGCTCAGGATCAACAGCCGAGTCGATATAGCCATGTCTGTCTGTCCGTCTGTCTGTCCGTGTGAAAATCTAGACCTCAGCTATTATAAGAGCTAGAACTACCAAATTTGGTGACAAAATGTGTTATTATTGCACGCTGATCAAGTTTATTTTGGATTTTGGCCATGCCCCCTTCCGCCCCTGTAAATCGAAAAAAATGAATTACAAGCGCAATTTTGATGCCATATTGTTCGTTACATGATAACTATAGCTAGCCAGATGATCTCTGAAAATTTGGTAACAATCGGATAATAAACACAGAAGTTATTCAGCTTAACGTTTTCCATAGCTGTAAGCAGCGCTGCCGGCAGTGCAAATTCTTTATTTGTACAGGAAATAATAAGAATGCCTTACAATGCAAATTTTTGCAGTTGTTGGATAACAGCGTCAGTAGCTTAGTGGAAAAGCGATAAACTCCTGAACCGACAGGCCCGTGGTTCGATTCCCAGTTCATGCCGCTTAAGCTTTTTCTTTTTTATACCCGCTACTCATAGAGTAGAAGGGTATTATAACTTTGTTCAAACCGAAAATGTATGTAACAGGCAGAAGGAGACACCTCCGACCCCATAAAGTATATATATTCTGGCTCAGGATCAACAGCCGAGTCGACGTAGCCATGTCCGTCTGTCTGTCTGTCTGTCCGTCTGTCTGTCCGTGTGAAAATCTAGATCTCAGCTATTATAAGAGCTAGAACTACCAAATTTGGTGACAAAATGTGTTATTATTCCACGCTGATCAAGTTTATTTTGGATTTTGGCCACGCCCCTTCCGCCCCTGTAAATAAAAAAAATTGATTACAAGCGCAATTTTGATGCCATATTGTTCATTTTCGGTTTATATGATAACTGTAGCTAGCCAGATGATCTCTGAAAATTTGGTAACAATCGGATAATAAGCACAGAAGCTATTCAGCTTAACGTTTTCCATAGCTGTAAGCAGCGCTACCGGCAGCACGAATTCTTTATTTGTTCAGGAAATAATAAGAATGCCTTACAATGCAAATTTTTGCAGTTGTTGGATAACAGCGTCAGTAGCTTAGTGGAAAAGCGATAAACTCCTGAACCGACAGGCCCGTGGTTCGATTCCCAGTTCATGCCGCTTAAGCTTTTTCTTTTTTATACCCGCTACTCATAGAGTAGAAGGGTATTATAACTTTGTTCAAACCGAAAATGTATGTAACAGGCAGAAGGAGACACCTCCGACCCCATAAAGTATATATATTCTGGCTCAGGATTAACAGCCGAGTCGATATAGCCATGTCCGTCTGTCTGTCTGTCCGTCTGTCTGTCCGTGTGAAAATCTAGACCTCAGCTATTATAAGAGCTAGAACTACCAAATTTGGTGACAAAATGTGTTATTATTGCACGCTGATCAAGTTTATTTTGGATTTTGGCCATGCCCCCTTCCGCCCCTGTAAATCAAAAAAAAATGAATTACAAGCGCAATTTTGATGTCATATTGTTCGTTACATGATAACTATAGCTAGCCAGATGATCTCTGAAAATTTGGTAACAATCGGATAATAAACACAGAAGTTATTCAGCTTAACGTTTTCCATAGCTGTAAGCAGCACTGCCGGCAGTGCACATTCTTTATTTGTACAGGAAATAATAAGAATGCCTTACAATGCAAATTTGTGCAGTTGTTGGATAACAGCGTCAGTAGCTTAGTGGAAAAGCGATAAACTCCTGAACCGACAGGCCCGTGGTTCGATTCCCAGTTCATGCCGCTTAAGCTTTTTCTTTTTTATACCCGCTACTCATAGAGTAGAAGGGTATTATAACTTTGTTCAAACCGAAAATGTATGTAACAGGCAGAAGGAGACACCTCCGACCCCATAAAGTATATATATTCTGGCTCAGGATCAACAGCCGAGTCGATATAGCCATGTCCGTCTCTCCGTCTGTCTGTCTGTCCGTCTGTCCGTCTGTCTGTCCGTGTGAAAATCTAGATCTCAGCTATTATAAGAGCTAGAACTACCAAATTTGGTGACAAAATGTGTTATTATTGCACGCTGATCAAGTTTATTTTGGATTTTGGCCACGCCCCCTTCCGCCCCTGTAAATAAAAAAAAATTGATTACAAGCGCAATTTTGATGCCATATTGTTCATTTTCGGTTTATATGATAACTGTAGCTAGCCAGATGATCTCTGAAAATTTGGTAACAATCGGATAATAAACACAGAAGTTATTCAGCTTAACGTTTTCCATAGCTGTAAGCAGCGCTGCCGGCAGCGCAAATTCTTTATTTGTACAGGAAATAATAAGAATGCCTTACAATGCAAATTTTTGCAGTTGTTGGATAACAGCGTCAGTAGCTTAGTGGAAAAGCGATAAACTCCTGAACCGACAGGCCTGTGGTTCGATTCCCAGTTCATGCCGCTTAAACTTTTTCTTTTTATACCCGGTACTCATAGAGTAGAAGGGTATTATAACATTTTTCAAACCGAAAAAGTATGTAACAGGCAGAAGGAGACACCTCCGACCCCATAAAGTATACATATTCTGGCTCAGGATCAACAGCCGAGTCGATATAGCCATGTCCGTCTGTCCGTCTGTCTGTCTGTCCGTCTGTCCGTCTGTCTGTCCGTGTGAAAATCTAGATCTCAGCTATTAGAAGAGCTAGAACTACCAAATTTGGTGACAAAATGTGTTACTATTGCACGGTGATCAAGTTTATTTTGGATTTTGGCCATGCCCCCTTCCGCCCCTGTAATTCGAAAAAAATGAATTACAAGCGCAATTTTGATGCCATATTGTTCGTTACATGATAACTATAGCTAGCCAGATGATCTCTGAAAATAGGGTAACAATCGGATAATACACACAGAAGTTATTCAGCTTAACGTTTTCCATAGCTGTAAGCAGCGCTGCCGGAAGCACAAATTCTTTATTTGTACAGGAAATAATAAGAATGCCTTACAATGCAAATTTTTGCAGTTGTTGGATAACAGCGTCAGTAGCTTAGTGGAAAAGCGATAAACTCTTGAACCGACAGGCCCGTGGTTCAATCCCCATTTTTTCCCCCTTAAATTTTTTTTTTTTTTTCCCCCCCCTTAAAAAAAAAAAAGGTTATAAAATTTTTTAAAAAAAAAAAAAAAAAAAAAAAAAAAAAAAAAAACCCCCCCCCCAAAAAAAAAAAAAAAATTTGGCCAAAAAAAAAAAAAAAAAAAAAAAAAAAAACCCCTTTTTCTGTCTGTCCGTGAAAATCTAGATCTCAACTATTATAAGATCTTGGACTACCAAATTTAATGACAATATGTGTTATTATTGCACGCTGATCAAGTTTATTTTGGATTTTGGTCACGCCCCCGTCCGCCCCCGTAAATCGAAAAAACATTGATTTCAAGCGCAATTTTGATGCCATATTGTTCATTTTCGGTCTACATGATAACTATAGCTAGCCAGATGATCTATGAAAATTTGGTAACAATCGGATAATAAACACAGTAGTTATTCAGCTTAACGTTTTCCATAGCTGAAAGCAGCGCTGCCGGCAGCGCAAATTCTTTATTTGTACAGGAAATAATAAGAATGCCTTACAATGCAAATTTTTGCAGTTGTTGGATAACAGCGTCAGTAGCTTAGTGGAAAAGCGATAAACTCCTGAACCGACAGGCCCGTGGTTCGATTCCCAGATCATGCCGCTTAAGCTTTTTCTTTTTTATACCCGCTACTCATAGAGTAGAAGGGTATTATAACTTTGTTCAAACCGAAAATGTATGTAACAGGCAGAAGGAGACACCTCCGACCCCATAAAGTATATATATTCTGACTCAGGATCAACAGCCGAGTCGACATAGCCATATCCGTCTGTCCATCTGTCTGTCCGTGAAAATCTAGATCTCAGCTGCTTGCGGCATTGTGCCAAATCGTGTGTGCGTGTACGGTGGTGAAATGGGTTAAGTTGTGGACTGCAAAACGAACAGTACTATTATGCATTTACGGGTTCAAGTCCCGCCCGCATCAAAAATTAAATGTGTGCAAAAATGTTTTTTTTTTTATTTTATATTTTGACTTTGCATAAATATTATAAGCCGATAGCCTTTTACGGTCAAAACATGATTGTAGCCGTTTTTTTGTTCCGCAAATAAATTATGTACAAGCAGCTGGGTAGCGGGTATATTACAGTCGAGCACACTCGACTGTAGCTTTCTTACTTGTTCTTTTTATACCCGCTACTCATAGAGTAGAAGGGTAATATAACTTTGTTCAAACCGAAAATGTATGTAACAGGCAGAAGGAAACACCTCCGACTCCATAAAGTATATATATTCTGGCTCAAGATCAACAGCCGAGTCGATATAGCCATGTCCGTCTGTCCGTCTGTCTGTCCGTGTGAAAATCTAGATCGCGGCTATTATAAGAGCTAGGACAACTAAATTTGCTGACAATATGTGTTATTATTGCACGCTGATCAAGTTTATTTTGGATTTTGGCCACGCCCCCTTCCGCCCCCGTAAATCGAAAAAACATTAATTACAAGCGCAATTTTGATGTCATATTGTTCATTTTCGGATTACATGATAACTATAGCTAGCCAGATGATCTATGAAAATTTGGTAACAATCGGATAATGAACACAGTAGTTATTCAGCTTAACGTTTTCCATAGCTGTAAGCAGCGCTGCCGGCAGCGCGAATTCTTTATTTGTACAGGAAATAATAAGAATGCCTTACAATGCAAATTTTTGCAGTTGTTGGATAACAGCGTCAGTAGCTTAGTGGAAAAGCGATAAACTCCCAAAAACACGGGCGCGCGTTTATCCCTTCTTTTTTCCCCCTTAATTTTTTTTTTTTTTTTTTACACTAAAAAAAAGAAAAAAAATTTTAATTAAAAAAAAAAAAAATAAAAAAAAAGAAAAAAAAAAAACCCCCCACCCAAAAAAATAAAATATATAAAAAATAAGAAAAAAAAAAAAAAAAAAAAAAGAACCATCTGTCTGTCCGTGAAAATCTAGATCTCAACTATTATAAGATCTTGGACTGCCAAATTTAATGACAATATGTGTTATTATTGCACGCTGATCAAGTTTATTTTGGATTTTGGCCACGCCCCCTTCCGCCCCCGTAAATCGAAAAAAACATTGATTACAAGCTCAATTTTGATGCCATATTGTTCATTTTCGGTCTACATGATAACTATAGCTAGCCAGATGATCTATGAAAATTTGGTAACAATCGGATAATGAACACAGTAGTTATTCAGCTTAACGTTTTCCATAGCTGTAAGCAGCGCTGCCGGCAGCGCGAATTCTTTATTTGTACAGGAAATAATAAGAATGCCTTACAATGCAAATTTTTGCAGTTGTTGGATAACAGCGTCAGTAGCTTAGTGGAAAAGCGATGAACTCCTGAACCGACAGGCCCGTGGTTCGATTCCCAGATCATGCCGCTTAAGCTTTTTCTTTTTTATACCCGCTACTCATAGAGTAGAAGGGTATTATAACTTGGTTCAAACCGAAAATGTATGTAACAGGCAGAAGGAGACACCTCCGACCCCATAAAGTATATATATTCTGACTCAGGATCAACAGCCGAGTCGATATAGCCATGTCCGTCTGTCCGTCTGTCTGTCCGTGTGAAAATCTAGACCTCAGCTATTATAAGAGCTAGAACTACCAAATTTGGTGACAAAATGTGTTATTATTGCACGCTGATCAAGTTTATTTTGGATTTTGGCCATGCCCCCTTCCGCCCCTGTAAATCGAAAAAAATGAATTACAAGCGCAATTTTGATGCCATATTGTTCGTTACATGATAACTATAGCTAGCCAGATGATCTCTGAAAATAGGGTAACAATCGGATAATACACACAGAAGTTATTCAGCTTAACGTTTTCCATAGCTGTAATCAGCGCTGCCCGAAGCACAAATTCTTTATTTGTACAGGAAATAATAAGAATGCCTTACAATGCAAATTTTTGCAGTTGATGCATAACAGCGTCCGTAGCTTAGTGGAAAAGCGATGAACTCCTGAACCGACAGGCCCGTGGCTCGATTCCCAATTCATGCCGCTTAAGCTTTTCTTTGTATACCCGCTACTCATAGAGTAGAAGGGTATTATAACTTTGTTCAAACCGAAAATGTATGTAACAGGCAGAAGGAGACACCTCCGACCCCATAAAGTATATATATTCTGACTCAGGATCAACAGCCGAGTCGACATAGCCATATCCGTCTGTCCATCTGTCTGTCCGTGAAAATCTAGATCTCAGCTGCTTGCAGCATTGTGCCAAATCGTGTGTGCGTGTACGGTGGTGAAATGGGTTAAGTTGTGGACTGCAAAACGAACAGTACTATTATGCATTTACGGGTTCGAGTCCCGCCCGCATCAAAAATTAAATGTGTGCAAAAATGTTTTTTTTTTTATTTTATATTTTGACTTTGCATAAATATTATAAGCCGATAGCCTTTTACGGTCAAAACATGATTGTAGCCGTTTTTTTGTTCCGCAAATAAATTATGTACAAGCAGCTGGGAAGTGGGTATATTACAGTCGAGCACACTCGACTGTAGCTTTCTTACTTGTTCTTTTTATACCCGCTACTTATAGAGTAGAAGGGTAATATAACTTTGTTCAAACCGAAAATGTATGTAACAGGCAGAAGGAAACACCTCCGACTCCATAAAGTATATATATTCTGGCTCAAGATCAACAGCCGAGTCGATATAGCCATGTCCGTCTGTCCGTCTGTCTGTCCGTGTGAAAATCTAGATCGCGGCTATTATAAGAGCTAGGACAACTAAATTTGCTGACAATATGTGTTATTATTGAACGCTGATCAAGTTTATTTTGGATTTTGGCCACGCCCCCTTCCGCCCCCGTAAATCGAAAAAACATTAATTACAAGCGCAATTTTGATGTCATATTGTTCATTTTCGGATTACATGAAAACTATAGCTAGCCAGATGATCTCTGAAAATAGGGTAACAATCGGATAATACACATAGAAGTTATTCAGCTTAACGTTTTCCATAGCTGTAAGCAGCGCTGCCGGAAGCACAAATTCTTTATTTGTACAGGAAATAATAAGAATGCCTTACAATGCAAATTTTTGCAGTTGTTGGATAACAGCGTCAGTAGCTTAGTGGAAAAGGAAAAAACCCCTAAACCAAAAGGCCCGGGGTTCAATTCCCAATTTATCCCCTTAAAATTTTTTTTTTTTTTACCCCTATATTAAAGGAGAAAAAAATTATTATAAATTTAAAAAAAAAAAAAAAAAAAAAAAAGAAAAAAAAAACCCCCCCCCCAAAAAAAAAAAAATTTAGTTTAAAAAAAAAAAAAAAAAACAAAAAAAAAACACCCATTTCCATCTGTCTGTCCGTGAAAATCTAGATCTCAACTATCATAAGATCTTGGACTACCAAATTTAATGACAATATGTTTTATTATTCCTCGCTGATCAAGTTTATTTTGGATTTTGCCCACGCCCCCTTCCGCCCCTGTAAATCGAAAAAACATTGATTACAAGCGCAATTTTGATGCCATATTGTTCATTTTCGGTTTATATAATAACTATAGCTAGCCAGATGATCTCAGAAAATTTGAGAACAATCGGATAATAAACACAGAAGTTATTCAGCTTAACGTTTTCCAAAGCTGTAAGCAGCGCTGCCGGCGGCGCAAATTCTTTATTTGTACAGGAAATAATAAGAATGCCTTACAATGCAAATTTTTGCAGTTGTTGGATAACAGCGTCAGTAGCTTAGTGGAAAAGCGATGAACTCCTGAACCGACAGGCCCGTAGTTCGATTACCAGTTCATGCCGCTTAAGCTTTTTATACCCGCTACTCATAGAGTAGAAGGGTATTATAACTTTGTTCAAACCGAAAATGTATGTAACAGGCAGAAGGAGACACCTCCGACCCCATAAAGTATATATATTCTGGCTCAGGATCAACAGCCGAGTCGATATAGCCATGTCCGTCTGTCCGTCTGTCTGTCTGTCCGTCTGTCCGTCTGTCCGTCTGTCTGTCCGTGGGAAAATCTAGATCTCAGCTATTAGAAGACCTAGATCTACCAAATTTGGTGACAAAATGTGTTACTATTGCACGCTGATCAAGTTTATTTTGGATTTTTGCCACGCCCCCTTCCGCCCCTGTAAATAAAAAAAATTGATTACAAGCGCAATTTTGATGCCATATTGTTCATTTTCGGTTTATATGATAACTATAGCTAGCCAGATGATCTCTGAAAATTTGGTAACAATCGGATAATAAACACAGAAGTTATTCAGCTTAACGTTTTCCATAGCTGTAAGCAGCGCTGCCGACAGCGCAAATTCTTTATTTGTACAGGAAATAATAAGAATGCCTTACAATGCAAATTTTTGCAGTTCTTGGATAACAGCGTCAGTAGCTTAGTGGAAAAGCGATGAACTCCTGAACCGACAGGCACGTAGTTCGATTACCAGTTCATGCCGCTTACGCTTTTTATACCCGCTACTCATAGAGTAGAAGGGTATTATAACTTTGTTCAAATCGAAAATGTATGTAACAGGCAGAAGGAGACACCTCCGACCCCATAAAGTATATATATTCTGGCTCAGGATCAACAGCCGAGTCGACATAGCCATGTCCGTCTGTCCATCTGTCTGTCCGTGAAAATCTAGATCTTAGCTATTATAAGAGCTAGTACGACCAAATTTGGTGACAGTATGTGTTATTATTCTACGCTGATCAAGTTTATTTTGGATTTTGGCCAAGCCCCCTTCCGCCCCTGTAAATACAAAAAATTGATTACAAGCGCAATTTTGATGCCATATTATTCAATTTCGGGTTATATGATAACTATGGCTGGCCAGATGATCTCTGAAAATTTGGTAACAATCGGATAATAAACACAGAAGTTATTCAGCTTAACGTTTTCCATAGATGTAAGCAGCGTGGCCGGCAGCCAAATTCTTTATTTGTACAGGAGATAATAAGAATGCCTTACAATGACAAGTTTTCAGTTGTTGGATAACAGCGTCAGTAGCTTAGTGGAAAAGCGATGAACTCCTGAACCGACAGGCCCGTGGTTCGATTCCCAGTTCATGCCGCTTAAGGGTGTTCTTTTTATTTTTCTTTTAGAACTTTTACTTTAATTTTTGAGTATGCATTAATTGGTGGTCATGCATTTTATTTAAAATTTGTAACAGGCAGAAGGAGACACCTCCGACCCCATTAAGTATATATATTCTGGCTCAGGATCAACAGCCGAGTCGATATAGCCATTTCCGTCTGTCCGTCTGTCTGTCTGTCTGTCTGTCTGTCCGTCTGTCTGTCCGTGTGAAAATCCAGATCTCAGCTATTATAAGAGCTAGAACTACCAAATTTGGTGACAGTATGTGTTATTATTGAATTACAAGCGCAATTTTGATGCCACATTCTTCATTTTCGGTTTATATGATAACTATAGCTAGCCAGATGATCTCTGAAAATTTGGTAACACTAAACACAGAAGTTATTCAGCTTAACATTTTCCATAGCTGTAAGCAGTGCTGCCGGCAGCACAAATTTTAGAATTAGAATGCCTTACAATGCAAATTTTTGCAGTTGTTGGATAACAGCGTCAGTAGCTTAGTGGAAAAGCGATGAACTCCTGACCCGACAGGACCGTGGTTCGATTCCCAGTTCATGCCGCTTAAGGGTGTTCTTTTTATTTTTTTGTAAGAACTTTTACTTTAATTTTTGAGTATGCATTAATTGGTGGTCATGCATTTTATTTAAAATTTGTTTAATGGCTCACAATGAACTTAGTTAACAAGTGGAGAAGTGACAGTCTCTTAAATCAGCTGTGTGCGATTGTTAGAGCGCACCTTTTTCTTATATTTTTTTATTTTTATTATACCCGCTACTCATAGAGTAGAAGGGTATTATGACTTTGTTCAAACCGAAAATGTATGTAACAGGCAGAAGGAGACACCTCCGACCCCACAAAGTATATATATTCTGGCTCAGGATCAACAGCCGAGTCGACATAGCCATGTCCGTCTGTCCGTGAATATCTAGATCTCAGCTATTATAAGAGCTAGAACTACCAAATTTGGTGACAAAATTTGTTATTTTTGCACGCTGATCAAGTTTATTTTAGATTTTGGCTACGCCCCCTTCCGCCCCGTAAATCAAAAAAAATTGATTACAAGCGCAATTTTAATGCCATATTATTCATTTTCGGAATACATGATAACTATAGCTAGCCAGATGATCTCTGAAAATTTGGTAACAATCGGATAATAAACACAGAAGTTATTCAGCTTAACGTTTTCCATAGCTGTAAGCAGCGTGGCCGGCAGCGCAAATTCTTTACTTGTACAGCAGATAATAAGAATGCCTTACAATGCAAATTTTTGCAGTTTTTGGATAGCAGCGTCAGTAGCTTAGTGGAAAAGCGATAAACTCCTGAACCGACAGGCCCGTGGTTCGATTCCCAGTTCATGCCGCTTAAGCTTTTCCTTTTTATACCCGCTACTCATTGAGTAGAAGGGTATTATAACTTTATTTAAACCGAAAATGTATGTAACAGGCAGAAGGAGACACCTCCGACCCCATAAAGTATATATATTCTGGCTCAGGATCAACAGCAGAGTCGACATAGCCATGTCCGTCTGTCCGTCTGTCTGTCCGTGTGAAAATCTAGATCTCAGCTATTATAAGAACTAGGACTACCAAATTTGGTGACAATATGTGTTATTATTGCACGCTGATCAAGTTTATTTTGAATTTTAGCCACGCCCCCTTTGATTTTGATTACAAGCGCAATTTTGATGCCATATTGTTCATTTTCGGTTTACATGATAACTATAGCTAGCCATATGATCTCTGAAAATGTGTGCAAAAATGTTTTTTTTATACCCGCTACTCATAGAGTAGAAGGGTATTATAACTTTGTTCAAACCGAAAATGTATGTAACAGGCAAAAGGAGACAACTCCGACCCCATAAAGTTTAAATGTTCTGATCTCAGCTATTATAAGAACTAGGACTACCAAATTTGGTGACAATATGTGTTATTATTGCACGCTGATCAAGTTTATTTTGGATTTTAGCCACGCCCCCTTTGATTTTGATTACATGCGCAATTTTGATGCCATATTGTTCATTTTCGGTTTACATGATAACTATAGCTAGCCATATGATCTCTGAAAATGTGTGCAAAAATGTTTTTTTTATACCCGCTACTCATAGAGTAGAAGGGTATTATAACTTTGTTCAAACCGAAAATGTATGTAACAGGCAAAAGGAGACAACTCCGACCCCATAAAGTTTAAATGTTCTGATCTCAGCTATTATAAGAACTAGGACTACCAAATTTGGTGACAATATGTGTTATTATTGCACGCTGATCAAGTTTATTTTGGATTTTGGCCACACCCCCTTCTGCCCCCGTAAATCGAAAAAACATTGAATACAAGCGCAGTTTCGATGCCATATTGTTCATTTTCGGTTTACATGATAACTATATCTAGCCAGATAATCTCTGAAAATTTATTACCAATCGCATAATAAACACAAAAGTTATTCAGCTTAACGTTTTCCATAGCTGTAAGCAGCGCTGCCGGCTGCGCAAATTCTTTATTTGTACAGGAAATAATAAGAAAATTTGCAAATTTTTGCAGTTGTTGGATAACAGCGTTAGTAGCTTAGTGGAAAAGCGATTAACTCCTGAACCGACAGGCCCGTGGTTCGATTCCCAGTTCATGCCGCTTAAGCTTTTTCTTTTTTTTTTATAAGAACTTTTACTTTAATTTTTAAATATGCATTAATTGGTAGTCGTGCAATTTATTTATAAATTCTTTTAATGACATACAATGAACTTAGTGTGCGATTGTTAGAGCGTAGCGTTTTCTTATATTTTTTATTCTTATTATACCCGCTACTCATAGAGTAGAATGGTATTATAACTCTCTTCAAACCGAAGGGAGGCAGAAGGAGACACCTCTGACCCCATAAAGTATATATATTTTGCCTCAAGATCAACAGCCGAGTTGATATAGCCATGTCCGCCTGTCCGTCTGTCTGTCCGTGTGAAAATATAGATCTCAGCTATTATAAGAGGTAGAACTACCAAATTTGGTGACAAAATGTGTTATTATTGCACGCTAATCAAGTTTATTTTGGATTTGGCCAAGCCCCCTTCCGCCCCTGTAAATCGAAAAAACATTGATTGCAAGCGCAATTTTAATGCCATATTGTTTATTTTCGGTTTACGTGATAACTATAGCTAGCCAGATGATCTTTGAAAATTTGGTAACAATCGGATAATAAACACAGAAGTTATTCAGCTTAACGTTTCCCATAGCTGTAACCAGCGCTGCCGGCTGCGCAAATTCTATATTTGTACAGGAAATAATAAGAATGCCTAACAATGCAAATTTTTGCAGTTGTTGGATAACAGCGTTAGTAGCTTAGTGGAAAAGCGATGAACTCCTGAACCGACAGGCCCGTGGTTCGATTCCCAGTTCATGCCGTTTAAGCTTTTTCTTTTTTTTTTAAGAACTTTTACTTTAATTTTTGAAAATGCATTAATTGGTGGACGTGCATTTTATTTAACAATTTTTAATGGCTCACAATGAATTTAGTTAACAAGTGGGTAAGTGACAGTCTCTAAAATCAGCTGTGTGCGATTGTTAGAGCGCAGCTTTTTCTTATATTTTTTTTTTATTATACCCGCTACTCATAGAGTAGAAGGGCAAATTCTTTATTTGTACAGGAAATAATAAGAATGCCTTACAATGCAAATTTTTGCAGTTGTTGGATAACAGCGTCAGTAGCTTAGTGGAAAAGCGATGAACTCCTGAACCGACAGGCCCGTAGTTCGATTACCAGTTCATGCCGCTTAAGCTTTTTCTTTTTATACCCGCCCGCTACTCATAGAGTAGAAGGGTATTATAACTTTGTTCAAACCGAAAATGTATGTAACAGGCAGAAGGAGACTCCTCCGACCCCATAAAGTATATATATTCTGGCTCAGGGTCAACAGCCGAGTGGATATAGCCATGTCCGTCTGTCCGTCTGTCTGTCCGTGTGAAAATCTAGATCTCAGCTATTATAAGAGCTAGAACTACCAAATTTGGTGACAAAATGTGTTATTATTGCACGCTGATCAAGTTTATTTTGGATTTGGCCAAGCCCCTTTCCGCCCCTGTAAATCGAAAAAACATTGATTGCAAGCGCAATTTTATTTGCCATATTGTTCATTTTCGGTTTACGTGATAACTATAGCTAGCCAGATGATCTCTGAAAATTTGGTAACAACCGGATAATAAACACAAAAGTTATTTAGCTTAACTTTTCCCATAGCTGTAAGCAGCGCTGCCGGCAGGGCAAATTCTTTATTTGTACAGGAAATAATAAGAATGCCTAACAATGCAAGTTTTTGCAGTTGTTGGATAACAGCGTTAGTAGCTTAGTGGAAAAGCGATTAACTCCTGAACCGACAGGCCCGTGGTTCGATTCCCAGTTAATGCCGCTTAAGCTTTTTCTTTTTTTTTTTAAGAACTTTTACTTTAATTTTTGAATATGCATTAATTGGTGGTCGTGCATTTTATTTAAAAATTTTTAATGGCTCACAATGAACTTAGTTAACAAGTGGGGAAGTGACAGTCTTTAAAATCAGCTGTGTGCGATTGTTAGAGCGCAGATTTTTCTTATATTTCTTTATTTTTATTATACCCGCTACTCATAGAGTAGAAGGGTATTATAACTTTGTTAAAACCGAAAATGTATGTAACAGGCAGAAGGAGACACCTCCGACTCCATAAAGTATATATATTCTGGCTCAGGATCAACAGCCGAGTCGATATAGCCGTGTCTGTCTGTCTGTCCGTCTGTCCGTCTGTCCGTCTGTCTCTCCTTGTGAAAATCTAGATGTCAGTTATTATAAGATTTGGTAACAATCGGATAATAAACACAGAAGTTATTCAGCTTAACAATTTCCATAGCTGTAAGCAGCACCGCCGGCAGGGCAAATTCTTTATTTGTACAGGAAATAATAAGAATGCCTAACAATGCAAATTTTTGCAGTTGTTGGATAACAGCGTCAGTACCTTAGTGGAAAAGCGATGAACTCCTGAACCGACAGGTCCGTAGTTCGATTACCAGTTCATGCCGCTTAAGCTTTTTATACCCGCTACTCATAGAGTAGAAGGGTATTATAACTTTGTTCAAACCGAAAATATATATAACCGGCAGAAGGAGACACCTCCGACCCCATAAAGTATATATATTCTGGCTCAGGATCAACAGCCGAGTCGATATAGCCATGTCCGTCTGTCCGTCTGTCTGTTCGTGTGAAAACCTAGATCTCAGCTATTATAAGAGCTAGAGCTACCAAATTTGGTGACAAAATGTGTTATTATTGCACGCTGATCAATTTATTTTGGATATTGGCCACGCCCCCTTCCGCCCCTGTAAATCGAAAAAAAATTGATTACAAGCGCAATTTTGATGCCATATTGTTCATTTTCGGTTTGTATGATAACTATAGCTAGCCAGATGATCTCTGAAAATTTGGTAACAATCGGATAATAAACACAGAAGTTATTCAGCTTAACGTTTTCCATAGCTGTAAGCACCACTGCCGGCAGCGCTGCTTGCAGCATTGTGCCGAATCGTGTGTGCGTGTACGGTGGTGAAATGGGTTAAGTTGTGGACTGCAAAACGAACAGTACTATTATGCCTTTACGGGTTCGAGTCCCGCCCGCATCAAAAATTAAATGTGTGCAAAAATGTTTTTTTTTTTATTTTAGATTTTGACTTTGCATAGATATTATAAGTCCATAGCCTTTTACGGTCAAAATTTGGTTGTAGCCGTTTTTTTGCTCCGCAAATAAATGATGTACGAGCAGCTGGGTAGCGGGTATATTACAGTCGAGCACACTCGACTGTAGCTTTCTTACTTGTTTTATTTTTATTTTTTATTTAATTGTATGTTTAAGTTATGAGAATAAATATCAACAAAAACACGCATCATGCATTCAGACTTTGTTTTTGTCGTGTGAGAATTTCCTAATGGTCTCTTAATGTAACTTTGTCAAAATTTGCGTAATGGCTTATGACCGAATGGAGAAGTGGTGGACCTCTTAGGTAATGGGTCCAAGGTTCGATTTCGCGTGCATGCGTGTCATGGTGGGGGAGATCAAACTATTTTTATTTTTTTCAAAAAAAAGTTTTTTGCCTCCCTTTTTGAGCTACCTTCGTGAAACTTTGTATACATGTTTCTTATTGCTGCCCGCTGTAAATAAGTCGGAACGACCCGGTACGGACCGATACATCGTATAGATGCCATAGAACCTATCGGTCGTTATTTTAACAAAATTTATTAAAAGTTAGAGTGCTCTAGAACACTTTCCATTCAAGTATATAAAGAATTATTATAAGGGAACATATCGTTTTTTACATGCACGTATTCGATTTATAGTCTTCAACAGGTAGAATTATTGTTTTTACTGTTTAAGTGATAAATCTTGGATTTTTTTGGTACCTGAATAAAAGTTATACGTTTTCAATACTTTATACTCCTTTTGTCGGCAGCGCTGCTTGCAGCATTGTGCCGAATAGTGTGTGCGTGTACGGTGGTAAAATGGGTTAAGTTGTGGACTGCATAACGAACAGAACTATTATGCATTAATGGGTTCGATGCTTTTTATACCCAGGAAATAATAAGAATGCCTTACAATGCAAATTTTTGCAGTTGTTGGATAACAGCGTCAGTAGCTTAGTGGAAAAGCGATGAACTCCTGAACCGACAGGCCCGTAGTTCGATTACCAGTTCATGCCGTTTAAGCTTTTTCTTTTTATACCCGCTACTCATTGAGTAGAAGGGTATTATAACTTTATTCAAACCGAAAATGTATGTAACAGGCAGAAGGAGACAACTCCGACCCCATAAAGTATATATATTCTGGCTCAGGATCAACAGCCGAGTCGATATAAGCATGTCCGTCTGTCCGTCTGTCTGTCCGTGTGAAAATCTAGATCTCAGCTATTATAATAGCTAGGACTACCACATTTGGTGACAATATGTGTTATTATTGCACGCTGATCAACTTTATTTTGGATTTTGGCTACGCCCCCTTCCTTTAGATTTTGACTTTGCATAGATATTGTAAGTCCATAGCCTTTTACGGTCAAAATATGATTGTAGCCGTTTTTTTTGTTGCGCAAATAAATGATGTACGAGCAACTGGGTAGCGGGTATATTACAGTCGAGAACAGTCGACTGTAGCTTTCTTACTTGTTTTTTTTATACCCGCTACTCATAGAGTAGAATGGTATTATAACTTTGTTCAAACCGAAGGGAGGCAGAAGGAGACACCTCCGACCCCATAAAGTATATATATTCTGGCTCAGGATCAACAGCCGAGTCGATATAGCCATGTCCGTCTGTCCGTCTGTGCGTCTGTCTGTCTGTGTGAAAATCTAGATCTCAGCTATTATAAGAGCTAGAACTACCAAATTTGGTGATAAAATGTGTTATTATTGCACGCTGATCAAGTTTATTTTGGACTTGGCCAAACCCCCTTCCGCCCCTGTAAATCGAAACAACATTGATTACAAGCGCAATTTTGATGCCATATTGTTCATTTTCGGATTACATGATAACTATAGCTAGCCAGATGATCACTGAAAATTTGGTAACAATCGGATAATACACACAGAAGTTATTCAGCTTAACATTTTCCATAGCTGTAAGCAGCGTTGCCGGCAGGGCAAATTCTTTATTTGTACAGGAAATAATAAGAATGCCTTACAATGCAAATTTTTGCAGTAGTTGGATAACAGCGTCAGTACCCTAGTGGAAAAGCGATGAACTCCTGAACCGACAGGCCCGTGGTTCGATTAGCAGTTCATGCGCCGCTTACTTTTTCTTTTTTATACCCGCTACTCATAGAGTAGAAGGGTATTATAACTTTGTTCAAACCGAAAATGTATGTAACAGGCAGAAGGAGACTCCTCCGACCCCATAAAGTATATATATTCTGGCTCAGGATCAACAGCCGAGTGGATATAGCCATGTCCGTCTGTCTGTCTGTCCGTCTGTCTCTCCTTGTGAAAATCTAGATCTCAGTTATTATAAGATTTGGTAACAATCGGATAATAAACACAGAAGTTATTCAAGCATAGCAATTTCCATAATAGGGCAAATTCTTTATTTGTACAGGAAATAATAAGAATGCCTTACAATGCAAATTTTTGCAGTTGTTGCTTTTTCTTTTTATACCCGCTACTCATAGGAGTAAAGGGTTTTTTAATTTTGTTCAAACCGAAAATGTATGTAACAGGCAAAAGACTCCCCCCCCCCCCCCAAAATATATATATTCTGGCTCAGGATCAACAGCCGAGTGGATATAGCCATGTCCGTCTGTCTGTCCGTGTGACAATCTAGATCTCAGCTATTATAAGAGCTAGAACTACCAAATTTGGTGACAAAATGTGTTATTATTGCACGCTGATCAAGTTTATTTTGGATTTGGCCAAGCCCCCTTCCGCCCCTGTAAATCGAAAAACATTGATTGCAAGCGCAATTTTGATGCCATATTGTTCATTTTCGGTTTACGTTATAACTATAGCTAGCCAGATGATCTCTGAAAATTTGGTAACAACCGGATAATAAACACAAAAGTTATTCAGCTTAACGTTTCCCATAGCTGCAACCAGCGCCGGCAGCGCAAATTCTTTTTTATACAGGAAATAATAAGAATACCTAACAATGCAAGTTTTTGCAGTTGTTGGATAACAGCGTTAGTAGCTTAGTGGAAAAGCGATTAACTCCTGAACCGACAGGCCTGTGGTTCGATTCCCAGTTCATGCCGCTTAAGCTTTTTATACCCGCTACTCATAGAGTAGAAGGGTATTATAACTTTGTTCAAACCGAAAATGTATATAACAGGCAGAAGGAGACACCTCCGACCCCATAAAGTATATATATTCTGGCTCAGGATCAGCAGCCGAGTCGATATAGCCATGTCCGTCTGTCCGTCTGTCTGTCCGTGTGAAAACCTAGATCTCAGCTATTATAAGAGCTAGAACTACCAAATTTGGTGACAAAATGTGTTATTATTGCACGCTGATCAATTTATTTTGGATCTTGGCCGCGCCCCCTTCCGCCCCTGTAAATCGAAAAAAAATTGATTACAAGCGCAATCTTGATGTCATATTGTTCATTTTCGGTTTGTATGATAACTATAGTTAGGCAGATAATCTCTGAAAATTTGGTAAAAATCGGATAATAAACACAGAAGTTATTCAGCTTAACGTTTTCCATAGCTGTAAGCAGCGCTGCCGGCAGCGCAAATTCTTTATTTGTACAGGAAGTAATAAGAATGCCTTACAATGCAAATTTTTGCAGTTGTTGGATAACAGCGTCAGTAGCTTAGTGGAAAAGCGATGAACTCCTGAACCGACAGGCCCGTGGTTCAATTCCCAGATCATGCCGCTTAAGCTTTTTCTTTTTTATACCCGCTACTCATAGAGTAGAAGGGTATTATAACTTTGTTCAAACCGAAAATGTATGTAACAGGCAGAAGGAGACACCTCCTCCGACCCCATAAAGTATATATATTCTGGCTCAGGATCTACAGCCGAGTCGATATAGCCATGTCCGTCTGTCCGTCTGTCTGTCCGTGTGAAAATCTAGATCTCAGCTATTATAAGAGCTAGGACAAACAAATTTGGTGACAATATGTGTTATTATTGCACGCTGATCAAGTTTATTTTGGATTTTGGCCACGCCCCCGCAATTTTGATGCCATACTGTTCATTTTCGGTTTACATGATAACTATAGCTAGCCAGATGATCTCTGAAAATTTGGTAACAATCGGATAATAAACACAGAAGTTATTCAGCTTAACGTTTTCCACAGCTGTAAGTAGCACTGCCGGCAGCGCTGCTTGCAGCATTGTGCCGAATCGTGTGTGCGTGTACGGTGGTGAAATGGGTTAAGTTGTGGACTGCAAAACGAACAGTACTATTATGCATTTACGGGTTCGAGTCCCGCCCGCATCAAAAATTAAATGTGTGCAAAAATGTTTTTTTTTTTTATTTTATATTTTGACTTTGCATAAATATTATAAGTCCATAGCCTTTTACGGTCAAAATATGATTGTAGCACTTTTTTTTGTTCCGCAAATAAATTATGTACAAGCAGCTGGGTAGCGGGTATATTACAGTCGAGCACACTCGATTGTAGCTTTCTTTCTTGTTTTATTTTTATTATACCCGCTACACGTAGAGTAGAATGGTATTATAACTTTGTTCAAACCGAAAGGAGGCAGAAGGAGACACCTCCGATCCCATAAAGTATATATATTCTGGCTCAGGATCAACAGCCGTGTCGATATAGCAATGTCCGTCTGTCCGTCTGTCTGTCCGTGTGAAAATCTAGATCTCAGCTATTTTAAGAGGTAGAACTACCAAATTTGGTTACAGTATGTGTTATTATTGCACGCTGATCAAGTTTATTTTGGATTTCGGCAAGCCCCTTTCCGCCCCTGTAAATCGAAAAAAACATTGATTCCAAGCGCAATTTAAATGTCATATTGTTCATTTTCGGTTTACATGATAACTATAGCTAGCCAGATGTAGTTGTTGGATAACAGCGTTAGTAGCTTAGTGGAAAAGCGATTAATTCCTGAACCGACAGGCCCGTAGTTCGATTCCCAGTTCATGCGACTTAAGCTTTTTCTTTTTTATACCCGCTACTCAGAGAGTAGAAGGGTATTATAACTTTGTTCAAACCGAAAATGTATGTAACAGGCAGAAGGAGACACCTCCGACCCCATAAAGTATATATATTCTGGCTCAGGATCAACAGCCGAGTCGATATAGCCATGTCCGCCTGTCCGTCTGTCTGTCCGTGTGAAAATCTAGATCTCAGCTCTTATAAGAGCTAGAACTACCAAATTTGGTAACAATATGTGTTATTATTGCACGCTGATCAAGTTTATTTTGGATTTTGGCCACGCCCCCTTTCGCCCCCGCAAATCCAAAAAACATTGATAACAAGTGCAATTTTGTATAGCAAGCCAGATAATCTCTGAAAATTTGGTAACAATCGGATAATAAACACAGAAGTTATTGAGCTTTACGTTTTCCATAGCCAGCGCTGCCGGCAGCGCAAATTCCTTATTTGTACAGGAAATAATAAGAATGCCTTACAAAGCATATTTTTGCAGTTGTTGGATAACAGCGTCAGTACCTTAGTGAAAAAGCGATGAACTCCTGAACCGACAGGCCCGTGGTTCGATTCCCAGTTCATGCCGCTTAAGCTTTTTCTTTTTTTTTTAAGAACTTTTACTTTCATTTTTCAATATGCATTAATTGGTGGTCGTGCATTTAATTTAAAATTTTTTTAATGGCATACAATGAACTTAGTGTGCGATTGTTAGAGCGCAGCTTTTTCTTATATTTTTTTATTTTTATTATACCCGCTACTCATAGAGTAGAATGGTATTATAAATTTGTTCAAACCGAAAGGAGGCAGAAGGACACACCTCCGACCCCATAAAGTATATATATATTCTGGCTCAGGATCAACAGCCGAGTCGATATAGCCATGTCCGTCTGTCTGTCTGTCCGTTTGTTCGTCTGTCTGTCCGTGTGAAAATCTAGATCTCAGCTATTATATGAGCTAGAACTACCAAATTTGGTGACAAAATGTGTTATTATTGCACGCTGATCAAGTTTATTTTGGATTTGGCCAAGCCCCCTTCCGCCCCTGTAAATTGAAAAAGCATTGATTGCAAGCGCAATTTTGATGCCATATTGTTCATTTTCGCTTTACATGATAACTATATCTATCCAGATAATCTCTGAAAATTTGGTAACAATCGGATAATAAATACAGAAGTTATTCAGCTTAACGTTTTCCAGAGCTGTAAGCAGCGCTGCCGGCAGCGTAATTTCTTTATTTGTACAGGAAATAATAAGAATGCCTTACAATGCAAATTTTTGCAGTTGTTGGATAACAGCGTCAGTAGCTTAGTGGAAAAGCGATGAACTCCTGAACCGACACGCCCGTGGTTCGATTCCCAGTTCATGCGACTTAAGCTTTTTCTTTTTTATACCCGCTACTCAGAGAGTAGAAGGGTATTATAACTTTGTTCAAACCGAAAATGTATGTAACAGGCAGAAGGAGACACCTTCTGGCTCAGGATCAACAGCCGAGTCGATATAGCCATGTCCGTCTGTCCGTCTGTCCGTCTGTCTGTCCGTGTGACAATTTAGATCTCAGCTATTATAAGAGCTAGAACTAACAAATTTGGTGACAAAATGTGTTATTATTGCACGCTGATCAAGTTTATTTTGGATTTGGCGATGCCCCCTTCCGCCCCTGTATATCGAAAAAACATTGATTACAAGCGCAATTTTGATGCCATATTGTTAATTTTCGGTTTACATGATAACTATAGCTAGCCATATGATCTCTGAAAATGTGTGCAAAAATGTTTTTTTTTTATACCCGCTACTCATAGAGTAGAAGGGTATTACAACTTTGTTCAAAGAGAAAATGTATGTAACAGGCAGAAGGAGACAACTCCGACCCCATAAAGTATATATATTCTGGCTCAGGATCAACAGCCGAGTCGATATAGCCATGTCCGTCTGTCCGTCTGTCTGTCCGTGTGAAAATCTAAATCTCAGCTATTATAAGAGCTAGGACTACCAAATTTGGTGACAATATGTGTTATTATTGCACTCTGATCAAGTTTGGTAACAATCGGAAAATAAAACAAATAAGAAAGCTACAGTCGAGTGTGCTCGACTGTAATATACCCGCTACCCAGCTGCTTGTACATAATTTATTTGCGGAACAAAAAAACGGCTACAATCATATTTTGACCGTAAAAGGGTATGGACTTATAATATTTATGCAAATTCAAAATATAAAATAAAAAAAAAAACATTTTTGCACACATTTAATTTTTGATGCTGGCGGGACTCGAACCCGTAAGTGCGTAATAGTACTGTTCGTTTTGCAGTCCACAACTTAACCCATTTCACCACCGCACACCTACATACGACTCGGCACAATGCTGCAAGCAGCGCTGCCGGCAGCGCTGCTTACAGCTATGGAAAACGTTAAGCTGAATAACTTCTGTGTTTATACCCGCTACTCATAGAGTTGAAGGGTATTATAACTTTGTTCAAACCGAAAATGTATGTAACAGGCAGAAGGAGACACCTCCGACCCCATATGTGTGCAAAAATGTGTTTTTATACCCGCTACTGATAGAGTAGAAGGGTATTATAACTTTGTTCAAACCGAAAATGTATGTAACAGGCAGAAGGAGACACGTCCGACCCCAGTATATATATTCTGGATCAGGATCAACAGCCGAGTCGATATAGCCATGTCCGTCTGTCCGTCTGTCTGTCTGTCCGTCTGTTCGTCTGTCTGTCCGTGTGAAAATCTAAAACACAGCTATTATAAGAGCTAGAACTACCAAATTTGGTGACAAAATGTGTTATTATTGCACGCTGATCAAGTTTATTTTGGATTTCGGCCACGCCCCCTTCCGCCCCTTTAAATAAAAAACAAGTAAAAAAGCTACAGTCGAGTGTGCTCGACTGTAACATACCCGCTACCCAGCTGCTTGTACAAAATTTATTTGCGGAACAAAAAAACGGCTACAATCATATTTTGACCGTAAAAGGCTATGGACTTATAATATTTATGCAAAGTCAAAATATAAAATAAAAAAAAAAAACATTTTTGCACACATTTAATTTTTGATGCGGGCGGGACTCGAACAACTTGACCCATTTCACCACCGTACACGCACACAGATCTAGATTTTCACACGGACAGACAGACGGACAGACGGACATGGCTATATCGACTCGGCTGTTGATCCTGAGCCAGAATATATATACTTTATGGGGTCGGAGGTGTCTCCTTCTGCCTGTTACATACATTTTCGGTTTGAACAAAGTTATAATACCCTTCTACTCTATGAGTAGCGGGTATAAAAATTGATTAGAAGCGCAATTTTGATGCCATATTGTTCATTTTCGGTTTACATGATAACTATAGCTAACCAGATTATCTCTGAAAATTTGGTAACAATCGGATAATAAACACAGAAGTTATCCAGCATATCGTTTTCCATAGCTGTAATCAGCGCTGCCGGCAGCGCAAATTCTAAATTTGTACAGGAAATAATAAGAAATTCTTTATTTGTACAGGAAATAATAAGAATGCCTTACAATGCAAATTTTTGCAGTTGTTGGATAACAGCGTCAGTACCTTAGTGGAAAAGCGATGAACTCCTGAACCGACAGGCCCGTGGTTCGATTCCCAGTTCATGCTGCTTAAGCTTTTTATACCCGCTACTCATAGAGTAGAAGGGTATTATAACTTTGTTCAAACCGAAAATGTATGTAACAGACACCTCCGACCCCATAAAGTATATATATTTTGATGCCATATTGTTCATTTTCGGTTTACATGATAACTATAGCTAGCCATATGATCTCTGAAAATGTGTGCAAAAATGTTTTTTTTTTATACCCGCTACTCATAGAGTAGAAGGGTATTATAACTTTGTTCAAAGAGAAAATGTATGTAACAGGCAGAAGGAGACAACTCCGACCCCATAAAGTATATATATTCTGGCTCAGGATCAACAGCTGAGTCGATATAGCCATGTCCGTCTGTCCGTCTGTCTGTCCGTGTGAAAATCTAGATCTCAGCTATTATAAGAGCTAGGACTACCAAATTTGGTGACAATATGTGTTATTATTGCACGCTGATCAAGTTTATTTTGGATTTTGGCCACGCCCCCTTCCGCCCCCGCAAATCGAGAAATCATTGATAACAAGTGCAATTTTGATGCCATATATCAATCGGATAATAAATACAGGAATTATTCAGCTTAACGTTTCCCATAGCTGAAAGCAGCGCTGCCGGCAGCGCTGCTTGCAGCATTGTGCCGAATCGTGTGTGCGTGTACGGTGGTGAAATGGGTTAAGTTGTTGACTGCAAAACGAACAGTACTATTATGCATTAACGGGTTCGAGTCCCGCCCGCATCAAAAATTAAATGTGTGCAAAAATGTGTTATTTTATACCCGCTACTCATAGAGTAGAAGGGTATTATAACTTTGTTCAAGCCGAAAATGTATGTAACAGGCAGAAGGAGACACCTCCGACCCCATAAAGTATATATATTCTGGCTCACGATCAACAGCCTAGTCGATATAGCCATGTCCGTCTGTCTGTCTGTCTGTCTGTCCATCTGTTTGTCCGTGTGAAAACCTATATCTCAGCTATTGTAAGAGCTAAAACTACCAAATTTGGTGACAAAATGTGTTATTATTGCACGCTGATCAAGTTTATTTTGGATTTTGGCCACGCCCCCTTCCGCCCCTGTAAATAAAAAAATTGATTACTAGCGCAATTTTGATGCCATATTGTTCATTTTCGGTTTATATGATAACTATAGATAGCCAGATGATCTCTGAAAATTTGGTAACAATCGGATAATAAACACAGAAGTAATACAGCTTAACGTTTTCCATAGCTGTAAGCAGCGCTGCCGGCAGCGTAATTTCTTTATTTGTACAGGAAATAATAAGAATGCCTTACAATGCAAATTTTTGCAGTTGTTGGATAACAGCGTCAGTAGCTTAGTGGAAAAGCGATGAACTCCTGAACCGACACGCCCGTGGTTCGATTCCCAGTTCATGCGACTTAAGCTTTTTCTTTTTTATATCCGCTACTCAGAGAGTAGAAAGGTATTATAACTTTGTTCAAGCCGAAAATGTATGTAACAGGCAGAAGGAGACACCTCCGACCCCATAAAGTATATATATTCTGGCTCAGGATCAACAGCCGAGTCGATATAGCCATATCCATCTGTGCGTCTGTCTGTCCGTGTGAAAACCTAGTACACGAAATAATAAGAATGCCTTACAATGCAAATTTTTACAGTTGTTGGATAAGTATATAAAGAATTATTAAAAGGGCACATATCGTTTTTTACATGCACGTAATCGATTTATAGTCTTCAACAGGTAGAATTATTATTTTTACTGTTTAAGTGATAAATCTTGGAATTTTTTTGGTATCTGAATAAAAGTTATACGTTTTCAATACTTTTTACTCCTTTTGACGGCAGCGCTGCTTGCTTGTGCCGAATAGTGTGTGCGTGTACGGTGGTAAAATGGGTTAAGTTGTGGACTGCAAAACGAACAGTACTATTATGCATTAACGGATTCGAGTCCCACCCGCATCAAAAATTAAATGTGTGCAAAAATGTTTTTTTTTTATTTTAGATTTTGACTTTGCATAAATATTGTAAGTCCATAGCCTTTTACGGTCAAAATATGATTGTAGCCGTTTTTTTTTTTGTTCCGCAAATAAATGATGTACGAGCAGCTGGGTAGCGGGTTTATTACAGTGGAGCACACTCGAATGTAGCTTTCTTACTAGTTTTTTAAGAACTTTTACTTTAATTTTTGAATATGCATTAATTGGTGGTCGTGCATTTTGTTTAAAATTTTTTTAATGGCTCACAATGAACTTAGTTAACAAGTGGAGAAGTGACAGTCTCTTAAATAAGCTGTGTGCGATTGTTAGAGCGCAGCTTTTTCTTATATTTTTTTATTTTTATTATACCCGCTACTCATAGAGTAGAAGGGTATTATAACTTTCTTCACACCGAAAATGTATGTAACAGGCAGAAGGAGACACCTCCGACCCCATAAAGTATATATATTCTGCTTCAGGATCTACAGCCGAGTCGATAAAGCCATGTCCGTCTGTCTGTCTGTCCGTCTGTCCGTCAATCTGTCCGTGTGAAAATCTAGACCTCAGCTATTATAAGAGCTAGAACTACCAAATTTGGTGACAGTATGTGTTATTATTGCACGCTGATCAAGTTTATTTTGGTTTTTGGCCACGCCCCCTTCCGCCCCTGTAAATCGGAAAAAAGTTGCTTACAAGCGCAATTTTGATGCCATATTGTTCATTTTCGGTTTACATGATAACTATAGCTAGCCAGATGATGTCTGAAAATTTGGTAACTATCGGATAATGAACACAGAAGTTATTCAGCTTAACGTTTTCCATAGCTGTAAGCAGCGCTGCCGGCAGCGCTGCTTGCAGCATTGTGCCGAATCGTGTGTGCGTGTACGGTGGTGAAATGGGTTAAGTTTTGGACTGCAAAACGAACAGTACTATTATGCATTTACGGGTTCGAGTCCCGCCCGCATCAAAAATTAAATGTGTGCAAAAATGTTTTTTTTTTTATTTTATATTTTGACTTGCATAAATATTATAAGTCCATAGCCTTTTACGGTCAAAATATGATTGTAGCCGTTTTTATACCCGCTACTCATAGAGTAGGAGGGTATTATAACTTTGTCCAAACCGAAAATGTATGTAACAGGCAGAAGGAGACACCTCCGACCCCATAAAGTATATATATTTTGGCTCAGGATCAACAGCCGAGTCGATATAGCCATGTCCGTCTGTCTGTCCGTGTGTAAATCTAGATCTCAGCTATTATAAGAGCTAGGACAACCAAATTTGGTGACAATATGTGTTATTATTGCACGCTGATCAAGTTTATTTTGGATTTTGGCCACGCCCTCTTCCGCCCCCGCAAATCGAAAAAACATTGATAACAAGTGCAATTTTGATGCCATATTGTTCATTTTCGGTTTACATGGTTTAACTATAGCTAGCCAGATGATCTCTGAAAATTTGGTAGCAATCGGATAATAAACACAGAAGTTATTCAGCTTAACGTTTTCCATAGCTGTAAGCAGCGCTGCCGGCAGCGCTGCTTGCAGCATTGTGGCGAATCGAGTGTGCGTGTACGGTGGTGAATTGGGTTAAGTTGTGGACTGCAAAACGAACAGTACTATTATGCATTTACGGGTTCGAGTCCCACCCGCAACAAAAATTAAATGTGTGCAAAAATGTTTTTTTTTATTTTATATTTTGACTTTGCATAAATATTATAAGTCCATAGCCATTTACGGTCAAAATATGATTCTAGCCGTTTTTTTTGTTCCGCAAATAAATTATGTACAAGCAGCTGGGTAGCGGGTATATTACAGTCGAGCACTCTCGACTGTAGCTTTCTTACTTGTTTTTTTTTTTTTAAGAACTTTTACGTTAATTTTTAAATATGCATCAATTGGTGGTCGTTCATTTAATTTAAAATTTTTTTTATTGGCATACAATGAACTTAGTTAACAATTGGAAGTGACAGTCTCTTAAATCAGCTGTGTGCGATTGTTAGAGCGCAGCTTTTTCCTATATTTTTCTTATATTTTTATACCCGCTACTCATAGAGTAGAAGGGTATTATAACCTTGTTCAAACCGAAAATGTATGTAACAGGCAGAAGGAGACACCTCCGACCCCATAAAGTATATAAATTCAGACTCAGCTATTCTAAGAGCTAGAACTACCAAATTTGGTGACAAAATGTGTTATTATTGCACGCTGATCAAGTTTATCTGATCAAGTAAATCGAAAAAACATTGATTACAAGTGCAATTTTGATGCCATATTGTTCATTTTCGGTTTACATGATAACTATAGCTAGCCAGATGATCTCTGAAAATTTGGTAACAATCGTATAATAAACACAGAAGTTATTCAGCTTAACGTTTTCCATAGCTGTAAGCAGCGCTGCCGGCAGCGCTGCTTGCAGCATTGTGCCGAATCGTGTGTGCGTGTACGGTGGTGAAATGGGTTAAGTTGTTGACTGCAAAACGAACAGTACTATTATGCATTTACGGGTTCGAGTCCCACCCGCATCAAAAATTAAATGTGTGCAAAAATGTTTTTTTATACCCGCTACTCATAGAGTAGAAGGGTATTATAACTTTGTTCAAACCGAAAATGTATGTAACAGGCAAAAGGAGACACCTCCGACCCCATAAAGTATATATATTCTGGCTCAGGATCAACAGCCGAGTCGATATAGCCATGTCCGTCTGTGCGTCTGTCTGTCCGTGTGAAAATCTAGATCTCAGCTATTATAAGAGCTTGTACTACCAAATTTGGTGAAAAAATGTGTTATTATTGCACGCTGATCAAGTTTATTTTGGATTTTGGCCACGCCCCCTTCCGCCCCGCAAATCGAAAAAACATTGATGACAAGTGCAATTTTGATGCCATATTGCCGGCAGCGCTGCTTGTAGCATTGTGCCAAATCGTGTGTGCGTGTTCGGCGGTGAAATGGGTTAAGTTGTTGACTGCAAAACGAACAGTACTACTATGCATTTACGGGTTCGAGTCCCACCCGCATCAAAAATTAAATGTGTGCAAAAATGTTTTTTTTTTATTTTAGATTTTGACTTTGCATAGATATTATAAGTCCATAGCCTTTTACGGTCAAAATTTGGTTGTAGCCGTTTTTTTGCTCCGCAAATAAATGATGTACGAGCAGTTGGGTAGCGGGTATATTACAGTCGAGCACACTCGAATGTAGCTTTCTAGCTAGGACTACCAAATTTGGTGACAATATGTGTTATCATTGCACGCTGATCAAGTTTTTTTTGGATTTTGGTCACGCCCCCTTCCGCCCCCCGCAAATCGAAAAACATTGATGACAAGCGCAATTTTGCTGCCATATTGTTCATTTTCGGTTTACATGATAACTATAGCTAGGCAAATGACCTCTGAATTTGGTAATTTGGTAACAATCGGATAATAAACACAGAAGTTATTCAGTTTAACGTTTTCCATAGCTGTAAGCAGCGCTGCCGGCAGCCCAAATTCTTTATTTGTACAGGAAATAATAAGAATGCCGTACCATGCAAATTTCTGCAGTTATTGGATAACAGCGTCAGTAGCTTAATGGAAACGCGATGAAGTCCTGAACCGACAGGCCCGTGATTCGATTCCCAATTCATGCCGCCTAAGCTTTTTCTTATTTTTTAAGAACTTAAACTTTAATTTTTTAATATGCATTAATTGGTGGTGCATTTTATTTATTTATTTTTTTAATGGCTCACAATGAACTTAGTTAACAAGTGGAGAAGTGACAGTCTCTTAAATCAGCTCTGTGCGATTGTCAGAGCGCAGCTTTTTCTTATATTTTTTTATTTTTATTTTTTATTTAATTATATGTTTATGATTGTTATTTATGAATAAATAGCAACAACAACACGCATCATGCATTCAGACTTTGTTTTTGTCGTGCAAGAATTTCTGAATGGTCTCATAATGTAACTTTGGCAAAATTTGCGTAATGGCTTAATGGCCGAATGGAGAAGTGGTGGACCTCTTAGGTAATGTGTCCAAGTTTCGATTCCGCATGCATGCGTGTCATGGTGGGGGAGATCGAGCTTTTCTTATTTTTTGCAAAGAAAAGTTTTTGCCTCCCTTTTTGAGCTACCTTCATGAAACTTTGTATACATGTTTCTCATTGCTGCCTGCTGTAAGTAAGTCGGAGCGAGCCGGTACGCACCGATACATCGTATAGATGCCATAGAACATATCGGTTGTTTTCTTTACAAAATTTATTAAAAGTTAGAATCCTCCAGAACACTTTCCATTCAAGTATATAAAGAGGTATTAAAAGGGCACATATCGTTTTTTACATGCACGTATTCGATTTATAGTCTTCAACAGGTAGAATTATTATTTTTACTGTTAAAGTGATAAATCTTGGATTTTTGTGGAACCTGAATAAAAGTTATACGTTTCAATACTTTTTACTCCTTTTCCCGGCAGCGCTGCTTGCAGCATTGTGCCGAATAGTGTGTGCGTGTATGGTGGTGAAATGGGTTAAGTTGTGGACTGCATAACGAACGAAACTATTATGCATTTATGGGTTCATGTCCCACCCGCATCAAAAGTTAAGTGTGTGCAAAAAAATATTTTTTTTATTTTAGATTTTGACTTTGCATAAATATTGTAAGTCCATGCCCTTTTACGGTCAAAATATGATTGTAGCCGTTCTTTATTGTTCCGCAAAAAATTTTGATGTACGAGCAGCTGGGTAGCGGGTATATTACAGTCGAGCACACTCGAATGTAGCTTTCTTACTTGTTTTTTTTTATTTTGTATTTTGACTTTGCATAAATATTATAAGTCCATAGCCTTTTACGGTCAAAATATGATTGTAGCCGTTTTTTTGTTCCGCAAATAAATTATGTACAAGCAGCTAGGTAGCGGGAATATTACAGTCGAGCACAATCGACTGTAGCTTTCTTACTTGTTCAGCTTAACGTTTTCCATAGCTGTAAGCAGCGCTGCCGGCAGCGCTGCTTGCAGCATTGTGCCGAATCGTGTGTGCGTGTACGGTGGTGAAATGGGTTAAGTTGTGGACTGCAAAACGAACAGTACTATTATGCATTTACGGGTTCGAGTCCCGCCCGCATCAAAAATTAAATGTGTGCAAAAATGTTTTTTTTTATACCCGCTACTCATAGAGTAGAAGATCAAGTTTATTTTGGATTTTGGCCACGCCCCCTTCCGCCCCTGTAAATCGAAAAAAATTGATTACAAGCGCAATTTTGACGCCATATTCTTCCATATGATAATTATAGCTAGCCTGATGATCTCTGAAAATTTGGTAACAATCGGATAATAAACAAAGAAGCTATTCTTTATGTACAGGAAATAATAAGAATGCCATACAATGCAAATTTTTGATGTTGTTGGATAACAGCGTTAGTAGCTTAGTGAAAAAGCGATGAAGTCCTGAACCGACAGGCCCGTGATTCGATTCCCAATTCATGCCGCTTAAGCTTTTTATACCCGCTACTCATAGAGTAGAAGGGTATTATAACTTTGTTCAAACCGAAAATGTATGTAACAGGAAGACGGAGATACCTCCGACCCCATAAAGTATATATATTCTGGCTCAGGATCAACAGCCGAGTCGATATAGCCATGTCCGTCTGCCCGTCTGTCTGTCCGTGTGAAAATCTAGATCTCAGCTATTATAAGAGCTAGAACTACCAAATTTGGTGACAATATGTGTTCTTATTGCACGCTGATCAAGTTTATTTTGGATTTTGGCCACGCCCCCTTCCGCCCCCGCAAATCGAAAAAACATTGATAACAAGTGCAATGTTGATGCCAACTATAGCTAGCCAAATGATCTCTGAAAATTTGGTAACAATTGGATAATAAACACAGATGTTATTCAGCTTAACGTTTTTCATAGCTGTAAGCAGCGCTGCCGGCAGCGCTGCTTGCAGCATTGTGCCGAATCGTGTGTGCGTGTACGGTGGTGAAATGGGTTAAGTTGTGGACTGCAAAACGAACAGTACTATTATGCATTTACGGGTTCGAGTCCCACCCGCATCAAAAATTAAATGTGTGGAAAAATGTTTTTTTTTTATTTTAGATTTTGACTTTGCATAAATATTGTAAGCCCATAGTCTTTTACGGTCAAAATATGATTGTAGCCGTTTTTATACCCGCTACTCATAGAGTAGAAGGGTATAATAACTTTGTTCAAACCGAAAATGTATGTAACAGGCAGAAGGAGACACCTCCGACCCCATAAAGTATATATATTCTGGCTCAGGATCAACAGCCGGTCGATATAGCCATGTCCGTCTGTTCGTTTGTCCGTCTGTCTGTCCGTGTGAAAATCTAGATCTCAGTATTATAAGAGCTAGAAGTACCAAATTTGGTGACAATATGTGTTATTATTGCACGCTGATCAAGTTTATTTTGGATTTTGGCCACGCCCCCTTCCGCCCCCGTAAATCGAAAAAACATTGATTACAAGCGCAATTTTGATGCCATATTGTTCATTTTCGGTTTACATGATAACTATAGCTAGCCAAATGATCTCTGCCGGCAGCGCTGCTTGCAGCATTGTGCCGAATCGTGTGTGCGTGTACGGTGGTGAAATGGGTTAAGTTGTAGACTGCAAAACGAACAGTACTGTTATGCATTTACGGGTTCGAGTCCCGCCCGCATCAAAAATTAAATGTGTGCAAAAATGTTTTTTTTTTATTTTATATTTTGACTTTGCATAAATATTATAAGTCCATAGCCTTTTACGGTCAACATATGATTGTAGCCGTTTTTTTGTTCCACAAATAAATTATGTTCAAGCAGCTGGGTAGCGGGTATATTACAGTCGAGCACACTCGAATGTAGCTTTCTTACTTGTTATACCCGATACTCATAGAGTAGAAGGGTATTATAACTTTGTTCAAACCGAAAATGTATGTAACAGGCAGAAGGAGACACCTCCGACCCCATAAAGTATATATATTCAGGCTCAGGATCAACAGCCGAGTCGATATAGCCATGTCCGTCTGTCCGTCTGTCTATCCGTGTGAAAATCTAGATCTCAGCTATTATAAGCGCTAGGATAACCAAATTTGGTAACAATATGTGTTAGTATTGCACGCTGATCATGTTTATTTTGGATTTTGGCCACGCCCCCTTCCGCCCCCGCAAATCGAAAAAACATTGATAACAAGTGTAATTTTGATGCCATATTGTTCATTTTCCGTTTACATGATAACTATAGCTAGCCAGATGATCTCTGAAAATTTGGTAACAATCGGATAATAAACACAGAAGTTATTCAGCTTAACGTTTTCCATAGCTGTAAGCAGCGCTGCCGGCAGCGCTGCTTGCAGTATTGTGCCGAATCGTGTGTGCGTGTACGGTGGTGAAATGGGTTAAGTTGTGGACTGCAAAACGAACAGTACTATTATGCATTTACGGATTCGAGTCCCGCCCGCATCAAAAATTAAATGTGTGGAAAAATGTTTTTTTTTTATTTTAGATTTTGACTTTGCATAAATATTGTAAGCCCATAGTCTTTTACGGTCAAAATATGATTGTAGCCGTTTTTATACCCGCTACTCATAGAGTAGAAGGGTATAATAACTTTGTTCAAACCGAAAATGTATGTAACAGGCAGAAGGAGACACCTCCGACCCCATAAAGTATATATATTCTGGCTCAGGATCAACAGCCGGTCGATATAGCCATGTCCGTCTGTTCGTTTGTCCGTCTGTCTGTCCGTGTGAAAATCTAGATCTCAGTATTATAAGAGCTAGAAGTACCAAATTTGGTGACAATATGTGTTATTATTGCACGCTGATCAAGTTTATTTTGGATTTTGGCCACGCCCCCTTCCGCCCCCGTAAATCGAAAAAACATTGATTACAAGCGCAATTTTGATGCCATATTGTTCATTTTCGGTTTACATGATAACTGTAGCTAGCCAAATGATCTCTGCCGGCAGCGCTGCTTGCAGCATTGTGCCGAATCGTGTGTGCGTGTACGGTGGTGAAATGGGTTAAGTTGTAGACTGCAAAACGAACAGTACTGTTATGCATTTACGGGTTCGAGTCCCGCCCGCATCAAAAATTAAATGTGTGCAAAAATGTTTTTTTTTTTTATTTAATATTTTGACTTTGCATAAATATTATAAGTCCATAGCCTTTTACGGTCAACATATGATTGTAGCCGTTTTTTTGTTCCACAAATAAATTATGTTCAAGCAGCTGGGTAGCGGGTATATTACAGTCGAGCACACTCGAATGTAGCTTTCTTACTTGTTATACCCGATACTCATAGAGTAGAAGGGTATTATAACTTTGTTCAAACCGAAAATGTATGTAACAGGCAGAAGGAGACACCTCCGACCCCATAAAGTATATATATTCAGGCTCAGGATCAACAGCCGAGTCGATATAGCCATGTCCGTCTGTCCGTCTGTCTGTCCGTGTGAAAATCTAGATCTCAGCTATTATAAGCGCTAGGATAACCAAATTTGGTAACAATATGTGTTAGTATTGCACGCTGATCATGTTTATTTTGGATTTTGGCCACGCCCCCTTCCGCCCCCGCAAATCGAAAAAACATTGATAACAAGTGTAATTTTGATGCCATATTGTTCATTTTCCGTTTACATGATAACTATAGCTAGCCAGATGATCTCTGAAAATTTGGTAACAATCGGATAATAAACACAGAAGTTATTCAGCTTAACGTTTTCCATAGCTGTAAGCAGCGCTGCCGGCAGCGCTGCTTGCAGTATTGTGCCGAATCGTGTGTGCGTGTACGGTGGTGAAATGGGTTAAGTTGTGGACTGCAAAACGAACAGTACTATTATGCATTTACGGGTTCGAGTCCCGCCCGCATCAAAAATTAAATGTGTGGAAAAATGTTTTTTTTTTATAGCCGCTACTCATAGAGTAGAAGGGTATTATAACTTTGTTCAAACCAAAAATGTATGTAACAGGCAGAAGGAGACACCTCCGACCCCATAAAGTATATATATTCTGGCTCAGGATCAACAGCCGAGTCGATATAGCCATGTCCGTCTGTCCGTCTGTCTGTCCGTGTGAAAATCTAGATCTCAGCTATTATAAGAGCTAGGACAACCAAATTTGGTGACAATATGTGTTATTATTGCACGCTGATCAAGTTTATTTTGGATTTTGGCCACTCCCCCTTCCGCCCCCGCAAATCGAAAAAACATTGATAACAAGTGCAATTTTGATGCCATAGTGTTCATTTTCGGTCTACATGATAACTATAGCTAGCCAGATGATCTCTGAAATTTGGGAACAATCGGATAATAAACACAGAAGGTTTTCAGCTTAACGTTTTCCAAAGCTGTAAGAAGCGCTGCCGGCAGCAGGGTTCGAGTCCCGCCCGCATCAAAAATTAAATGTGTGCAAAAATGTTTTTTTTTTTTTATTTTATATTTTGACTTTGCATAAATATTATAAGTCCATAGCCTTTTACGGTCAAAATATGATTGTAGCCATTTTTTTGACCCGCAAATAAATTATGTACAAGCAGCTGGGTAGCGGGTATATTACAGTCGAGCACACTCGACTGTAGCTTTCTTACTTGTTTCTTTCGTAACCTTAAAAAATCCATGGTCTTATACAGTGAACACTTGACTGTAGCCGTTCTTACTTGTTTTTTTATTTATTTATTTTTTTTAAATAGTGATAAAATAAAAATGTAAAGAAAACTTAAAATTAAAACTGTTTATTATATTTAAATCCAGTCTTAATAACAAGGTTGGTTTAATTCATTATTGTGGTGTTTATACATGGTGTATACATATTTTTATTTAAATTTCTTCTGTAGGCAATTCAAATGAAAATGGATTTATCTCGTCTGATTCCGCGTCATCATCAGAACTGTAGTGATTAGATGACGATTGAACATTATTTGAAGTAAGATAATGGGGTGCTTCTAAAAGCTTAATTACTTCACGTGGAAGCGTTCGTTTTGTTTTTTGTCGGTCAACCCTTTTCTTTATATGTACACTTGATATAAGTGGATCTGATGAGTCTATAAATCTTTGGAATACATCAAACATATTGTTTGCCCGGGAATTATATATATTATAGCCGCTACTCATAGAGTAGAAGGGTATTATAACTTTGTTCAAACCAAAAATGTATGTAACAGGCAGAAGGAGACACCTCCGACCCCATAAAGTATATATATTCTGGCTCAGGATCAACAGCCGAGTCGATATAGCCATGTCCGTCTGTCCGTCTGTCTGTCCGTGTGAAAATCTAGATCTCAGCTATTATAAGAGCTAGGACAACCAAATTTGTTGACAATATGTGTTATTATTGCACGCTGATCAAGTTTATTTTGGATTTTGGCCACGCCCCCTTCCGCCCCCCGCAAATCGAAAAAACATTGATAACAAGTGCAATTTTGATGCCATAGTGTTCATTTTCGGTCTACATGATAACTATAGCTAGCCAGATGATCTCTGAAATTTGGGAACAATCGGATAATAAACACAGAAGGTTTTCAGCTTAACGTTTTCCAAAGCTGTAAGAAGCGCTGCCGGCAGCAGGGTTCGAGTCCCGCCCGCATCAAAAATTAAATGTGTGCAAAAATGTTTTTTTTTTTTTATTTTATATTTTGACTTTGCATAAATATTATAAGTCCATAGCCTTTTACGGTCAAAATATGATTGTAGCCATTTTTTTGACCCGCAAATAAATTATGTACAAGCAGCTGGGTAGCGGGTATATTACAGTCGAGCACACTCGACTGTAGCTTTCTTACTTGTTTCTTTCGTAACCTTAAAAAATCCATGGTCTTATACAGTGAACACTTGACTGTAGCCGTTCTTACTTGTTTTTTATTTATTTATTTTTTTTAAATAGTGATAAAATAAAAATGTAAAGAAAACTTAAAATTAAAACTGTTTATTATATTTAAATCCAGTCTTAATAACAAGGTTGGTTTAATTCATTATTGTGGTGTTTATACATGGTGTATACATATTTTTATTTAAATTTCTTCTGTAGGCAATTCAAATGAAAATGGATTTATCTCGTCTGATTCCGCGTCATCATCAGAACTGTAGTGATTAGATGACGATTGAACATTATTTGAAGTAAGATAATGGGGTGCTTCTAAAAGCTTAATTACTTCACGTGGAAGCGTTCGTTTTGTTTTTTGTCGGTCAACCCTTTTCTTTATATGTTCACTTGATATAAGTGGATCTGATGAGTCTATAAATCTTTGGAATACATCAAACATATTGTTTGCCCGGGAATTGTGTCTAGCGTGGCTGCATCTGTCGCGCTTATAAAATTTGTTTCGCGCTTCTGATGCATTTTCGCCCAGACAACCCACTGGCACCACTGATACAGCTATAATCTGTGATCCATGTACCAGAAGAACGCTACATAACGTTGGCGACATTGGATACCATGGATAATGCAATTATCCAATGTATTATTAGAAAGTTTGTGAAATTTTTCAGCATCTATTGCAAATTCGGAGTTAATAGCAATAAGAATATTATGCAGATTCCGAAGTAATTCCAAGTCGACTTCTAAAATAGATGCAAACAATTCTGTATTCAAAAAAGCTTTTCGCGCAGTATTGCCATCGTTTGAATTACCGCTCCCATTTGGTATTGGCTTATCTACATGCAATCCCATTTCTTGCCACATTCTATTTTAAATGTATTTTTTATACCATTCGACCATTGAAAATGGTCAAAAGTGGTGTACTAAGTTTGTGCAAATGTATGTAACAGGCAGAAGGAGGCGTGGCAGACCCCACAAAGTATATATATTCTGACTCAGGATCACTAGCTGAGTCGATTGAGCCATGTCCGTCTGTCCGTTTAAAAGTCTAGATCTCAGCTATTACAAAGGCTAGAGACACCATATTTCACATGAAGGTTCCTGTATACCATAGGTAGATCGAGTTTATTTTCAATTTTTGATGCCACGCTCACCGCCCACGCAAATTGATAGTTTTCGATTATCAGGAGAAGTATTGATGTTACAGCTTTCTGCTTTGGTATGAATAATGAATAATTGCAATATAAATCTATTCCCCAATACAATCCAATCGGACGATAAACACAGAAGTTATCCATGTTTCCGTATTTCTACTGCTTGCGCCTGTGCTCGCGTCGTGACGTCATCGTCACGATGCTACGTTTCAGCCGTAGCGTGTGTAAAGCTATGCCGTTTTCACATGTAGATGGCGCTATTCAAAGATAGATCTAATTTAAGCAATAGGTGCCGGATAAACGTGTGCAGAGTTTTTTTGGTGGAATTAAATGTGTGATAATTTGTTTCGAAACTGGGCGAATGGTATCTTACTGTCGGGCGCGTTCGACTGTAGCTTTCTTTACTTGTTTAAATCTGAATTTTTTCATAAACTTAAAAAATCCATGGTCTTATACAGTCAACACTTGACTGTAGCCGTTCTTACTTGTTATACCCGCTACTCATAGAGTAGAAGGGTATTATAACTTTGTTCAAACCGAAAATGTATGTAACAGGCAGAAGGAGACACCTCCGACCCCATAAACTATATATATTCTGGCTCAGGATCAAAAGCCGAGTCGATATAGCCATGTCCGTCTGTCTGTCCGTGTGAAAATCTAGATCTCAGCTATTATAAGAGCTAGGACTACCAAATTTGGTGACAGTATGTGTTATTATTGCACGCTGATCAAGTTTATTTTGGATTTCGGCCACGCCGCCTTCCGCCCCCGTAAATCGAAAAAACATTGATTACAACCGCAATTTTGACGCCATATTGTTCATTTTCGGTTTACATGATAACTATAACTAGCCAGATGATTTCTGAAAATTTGGGAACAATCGGATAATAAACACAGAAGTTATTCAGCTTAACGTTTTCCACAGCTGTAAGCAGCGCTGCCGGCAGCGCTGCTTGCAGTATTGTGCTGAATCGTGTGTGCGTGTACGGTGGTGAAATGGGTTAAGTTGTTGACTGCAAAACGAACAGTACTATTATGCATTTACGGGTTCGAGTCCCGCCCGCATCAAAAATTAAATGTGTGCAAAAATGTTTTTTTTTTTATTTTATATTTTGACTTTGCATAAATATTGTAAGTCCATAGCCTTTTACGGTCAAAATATGATTGTAGCCGATTTTTTGTTCCGCAAATAAATTATGTACAAGCAGCTGGGTAGCGGGTATATTACAGTCGAGCACACTCGACTGTAGCTTTCTTACTTGTTTTTTTTTATTTTAGATTTTGACTTTGCATAAATATTGTAAGTCCATAGCCTTCTACGATCAAAATATGTTTGTAGCCGTTTTTTTTTTGTTTCGCAAATAAATGATGTACAAGCAGCTAGGTAGCGGGTATATTACAGTCGAGCACTCTCGAATGTAGCTTTCTTACATGTTTTTTTCTTAACCTTGAAAAATCCATGGTCTTATACAGTGAACACTTGACTGTAGCCGTTCTTACTTGTTTTTATTTATTGTTGCATTTTGTGTAAACAGCTGTTTATTTCGATATGAAAACTATCGGAAGAGACAGCTGTCCTGGTATTGGGACATCTGCCGACAGAGTAAGCAGTGCAAACCAGTGGTGGCAGGGTTAGCGGGAATAAAGGGCCTTGAGAGAGATCTTCTCTTAAGCCAATTCGGTCAGCGACCCCCGCTCACCGTTAGGGAGAACCGCTGTTTGGCCTGTCGGTTAGATGCCCGAGGGCCCAAGTTTGTGACCGCCAACGGTTTTATTTTTGGGCCTCAGTCATGAAAAGTAATTGCGACAAGCGGGCGAGGATTTTGAGCTGCGCTCAAAATATATAAGAGCGAAGGAGTAACTAAGACGACAAAAGCCGGAAAGAAGCAGTCTCCTGGTGAGTTTGTTCCAAGCGGAGTTCCGCCAGGAGACCCGTTTTACCTTCACCCTGCATCCACCTTCGAACCCATCCTCGTCAGCGCCCACAGCTAGGGCGCAGCACGCCAAAGGCGCTCTTTGAGCAGCAGCGTCACAGCAGCAGCAGAGAACAATCGCAGCGCGCAAGCATAGCGCAGCGCCGCAACAGCGAACGGCCGCGCAGATCCCCGACCCTTAAATTAATTTAGAATATAATTATGATTTAAGTAAGCTTATATATTTATGTGTATTTAGTTAGCGTTAAATTCTTGTTAGGTTTTGTGTAGGTTTTTACGTAGGCATCTTTTGTGTGAAATAATGTTAATTAAATCAAAACTTGTAACGTGAGAAGAAAAAAAATGGTCGGCTAAGTCTCGTTACTAAGGGAGATGGGGCGGCCGTAGCAAGCCAGGATCGGACCAATCGGCTAGGGTGATGCTCCGAAACCGCGAGCAGGAACATCACATGGTAGGGTGGGTGCGCGGTGACCAATTTCGGTCACCAAACGTTGTTGTTGTTGGTTAACGTAGAATGTAATTGTTGTTGTTGTTGTGTGTGAGGCGTGATAAGTATCGAAATTCATCGGCATTTTGATGCGGGCTCAAGGGCAGCGGGAAAAACCCCTCCCCTTGTGCAGCTGAGCTAGCCGGCACAGCCCTGGAGAAAGCAGTCCGTAACAAAATGGCGCCCAAATTAAAGAAAAAACGGTAGAAATAAAGCGTCCGTATTGAGAGTCAATACGGCGATTAATTTCTACCAGCCGATGAATGGAAATACTTAGATGCCTCGCAGGAGGTGTGTGGAATGTGGGGGCATGTGTCCGGGCAAGGCGCGAGTCATGTTCTACCATGTAGGTGAGAACATTGTGCAGCGTACTTGCACTGGGCCATGTCCAACATCCAAGTGTGTTGCGTGTATTATATGTGTATACATGTAACTTTGTTATTTGTTTTGTTTGTGTTTAACGTAGTAGATCGTCTGTTTTCGCTGGGCGTCTGTGCTCTTTAGTTCGGCCAATGGGGTTGAATTATGATATAGGTGACCCGTAAATGCCTAGGGCTAAACGCGATGCACCTCCTCGCGGGCTAAAGGGATGCACACCCATTGAAAACGGATCCGATCGAACACCAGCCGCGTCCTTAACTGGCAACTGTCAACTAGTGTGACAGTTTGACCAGTTGACGAACGGCAAGAGTGTTTTGATTGTCGCAGCAACAACATTAAGCGCAGAGTCGATCAGAGTCCACCGGCAGCGAAGTCGTTTCATCTACCTTTGTTGTTTTGTGTAAAAATTTTGGTATAAAAAAACAAGTAAGAAAGCTACAGTCGAGTGTGCTCGAATGTAATATACCCGCTACCCAGCTGCTTGTACATAATTTATTTGCGGAACAAAAAAACGGCTACAATCATATTTTGACCGTAAAAGGCTATGGACTTATAATATTTATGCAAAGTCAAAATATAAAATAAAAAAAAAAACATTTTTGCACACATTTAATTTTTGATGCGGGCGGGACTCGAACCCCTAAATGCATAATAGTACTGTTCGTTTTGCAGTCCACAACTTAACCCATTTCACCACCTTACACGCACACACGATTCGTCACAATGCTGCAAGCAGCGCTGCCGGCATACATTTTCGGTTTGAACAAAGTTATAATACCCTTCTACTCTATTAGTAGCGGGTATAAAAACGGCTACAATCATATTTTGACCGTAAAAGGCTATGGGCTTACAATATTTATGCAAAGTCAAAATCTAAAATAAAAAAAAACATTTTTGCACACATTTAATTTTTGATGCGGGTGGGACTCGAACCCGTAAAAGCATAATAGTACTGTTCGTTTTGCAGTCCACAACTTAACCCATTTCACCACCGTACACGCACACACGATTCGGCACAATGCTGCAAGCAGCGCTGCCGGCAGCGCTGCTTACAGCTATGGAAAACGTTAAGCTGAATAACTTCTGTGTTTATTATCCGATTGTTACCAAATTTTCAGAGATCATTTGGCTAGCTAAAGTTGGCATCAAAATTGGACTTGTTATCAATGTTTTTTCGATTTGCGGGGGCGGAAGGGGGCGTGGCCAAAATCCAAAATAAACTTGATCAGCGTGCAATAATAACACATATTGTCACCAAATTTGGTAGTTCTAGCTCTTATAATAGCTGAGATCTAGATTTTCCCACGGACAGACAGACGGACAGACGGACATGGCTATATCGACTTGGTTGTTGATCCTGAGCCAGAAAATATACACTTTATGGGGTCGGAGGTGTCTCCTTCTGCCTGTTACATACATTATCGGTTTGAACAAAGTTATAATACCCTTCTATTCTATGAGTAGCGGGTATAAAAAGAAAAAAAAAAATTTTTTTTTGGTATAAAAGTATAAAAAAAGGGGTCCTAAATAGTAATAGTCTAATAGTTTATCATGGCTGAGGACAAAAAGGTTGTTGGTGGTCCTTACCTGAGGTCAATGGGGTCAGTACCAGAGACACAGAATGTGACATGGTCCACTGATGGAGAGGGCGCAGCCGGTTTCCAGATGTCGTTGGGAAGAGGAGGACTGCTGCGGACGCCTAAGAGCCGGGTCCAAGTTGCTCCACGGCCAGGAGACGAGGAGGAGGACACACGTCCGGAGGAGCCACATATGCGGCCGGAAGCGGGTCTACAGAACATTAAATTGGACTCGACAGAGAGGTCGGCGGTAAATGCAGCTATTGCGCAGGCGGCGCAAACGTACCGGCACTCCGTGGAAAGCGAGATCGGGCAGACGCTGAAGCAGGAGCTACGACAGGGCTTCCTCGAGCTCATGAAGTTGATGAACGATGTCCTGAGACCAGCTGGGGCCGAGTTAAAGCCAAGGTGCAGCGCCGCAGTCGACCAGGATGGTGGAGTCGAGACCCACGTGCCCCGCGGCGCCGTTTCCAATACTATCACCCGACCAGAACAGCGACCTCCGATGCCGCCACCCAGGATGCCGCCGAAGGAGTGGCCGGAAGACAGCAGCAGCCCGGACATGGGTCCAAGGCTTCCGCCTGGCAGATGGCGCGGTCCGATCCAACAAGGGCGAGAGGCAGCTCGCAAGCCTGCCGACGAGTCAGGTTACGCCAATAGTCCGCAATCGACACAGCACACCCGAGTGGAGCGATGGGGATTGTCCTTCGACGGCGAGGACAGGTTCAACTCTGTCGAAGATTTCATCTTCCGGATCGAATTCCTTCAGAGGCAGTACCGGTGTCCATGGGCGGAGGTATTGCGCTCCTTCCACGTGCTCCTAACTGGACGAGCGAGGGAGTGGTATTGGATCCACGTTAGGCACTCCACCCTCGACAATTGGGGGCAACTGCGTCAGGCCCTCCTCGACCGTTTTCGCAGCTACCAGACAGAGCACGACAGGATGCATGAGTTGCTGCAGCGGGAACAGCAGGTCGGAGAAACCGTGGAGGACTACATCCACCACATGCGACGGCTGGCATCGAGGCTGGGCAAGCCCATGGCGGAGAGACACCTTGTCAAAATCATAAAAAAGGGTCTCCGAGAGAACATCGCTCGTTACGTCTACGCCATGGAAATATTTACCGTGGACGAGCTCCGGGACGAAGCGGCGGACGTCGAGCGAAGTTTTGGACGTCGAGGACGGACTTCGTATCCTCAGCCGGCAGCGTTTTCGGCTCCCACGAGGCTTCGCGTCCACGAGGTGGTTGGCCCGGAACCCGAGGAACCACCGGATCAAGTGGAGGAACTGCGCAAGTGGCCTCAGAAAGCTCCAGACAGGCCAGGATGCTGGAACTGCTGAGCAGCAGGACACCTTTTCCGCGACTGCGACTCTGCATCCCGAAGATTATTCTGCTATCGGTGCGGTAGACCAGATACCGTTTCTCCGAAGTGCCCGGATTGCGCGGGAAACGCACGGCTGGGCGTGATGAGGACGGGAAACACGCTCCCGTAAATGAGTCCCGCCAAGAGGAAACTCCATTAGCCATAAGAATAAAAGATAAGAAAGAAAATAAAATTACAGAGATTAAAAAAATACAACCAGATGGGAAACGTACGCTGCTAACTTTTGAAGAGAGGATGCGCCGGTATCTGGAAGCCAGAAGACGAATCTTCGAGGAGCATCAGGTGGCGGGCATGAGGCTCATATCCCGAAAAATCCAAAAGGCGAGACAACGGTTCAAGCGGCGACGAAACAGGCGTAGAGAGGTAGCGGCGGCCGTGATGCGTAGCCACGACAAAGATCCTAGGCCATACGCTAAGATCAGCATAAATGGCGAGACAGTGTGGGGACTGCTGGACACCGGAGCATCCGTGAGCCTGCTTGGTCGTGGCAGTCGCGAGCTGTTGGACCGGTTGCAAGTACCGATGATCCGCTATTTCCCGCAAGTACGCACTGCCGCAGGAGAAGATCGATCGATCATTGGACGCGTGGAGCTGCCTGTGGAATATGGGCAAAAGGTGAAAACCGTTAATTTTTTTGTTTGTCCATATTTGGAACAAACCGCCTACCTCGGAGTCGACTTCTGGCAGATGTTTCAGCTGGCTCCCGAAGTCATCGGTAAAGGTGCCTTACCGAACCAGGATCGTCATGCGGCGGAACTGCAGGCGCATCGAATGGCGCACTACACCGATGATAGCATCGACGAGGAGGACACAGTTCCTGAAAAATGGAAATTGTCGGCGGAACAGGAAGAACGGCTGGAGCAGGTACAGCGTGAGTTTCTCACCTTTGAGCAGCATGGCCTCGGCAGGACTAGTGTCGATTTCCACACGATCGAGCTCATCGAAGGAGCAAAAATCTTCAAAGACCGACCGTATCCGATGTCACCAGCAAGGCAAGCGGTGATTGAGGAAGAAGTAGATAAGATGCTAGCGCTCGGAGTCATCGAGGAAAGCAAGAGCCCCTGGAGCAATTGGATGACAGTCGTGGCGAAGCCTGGGAAGAATCGATTTTGCTTAGATGCACGTAAGCTAAATGCATTAACGATAAAAGACGCTTACCCGCTACCTAGCGTCGAGGGGATCCTTTCCAGGCTGGACCAGACGGTGTACATCTCCAGCGTCGACCTCAAATTCGCCTTTTGGCAATTGAGTTGGAGGAGAAATCCAGGGCATACACGGCTTTCACTGTCCCAGGCCGGCCTCTATACCAGTTCCGCGTCATGCCCTTCGGACTCTGCAATGCGGCGCAACGACTGGTGAGGCTGATGGACAAGGTGATTCCCGCGGAGATCAGGTCCAACGTCTTCGTTTACCTCGACGACTTGCTTATCCTCGCGCCGGACTTCAAAACGCACCTCAAATACTTGAGCCGAGTAGCACAGTGCCTAAAGGAAGCAGGATTGACGATTGGCTTAAAAAAATCGAATTTCTGCTTCAAAAACTTAAGGTACCTAGGCTTCATTGTAGGCGGAGGTCTCCTTCAGATGGACCCAGGCGGCAATTGAACTGGTTCCAAATCCAAAGTCAGTGAAGGAGGTCAGAGCGTTCCTGGGGATGGCTGGCTGGTACCGTCGGTTCATAAAAGACTTTGCCACACGGGCGACAGCGTTGACAGAGGCGCTAAAAAAGACGAACAAGAAGTTTGTATTAAGTTCGGAAGCAGAAAGGGCTGTGTTACGCCTCAAGGAAGCCCTCACAACCGCACCTGTGTTGGTCCACGCAGATTTCAAGCGACACTTCCACGTGCAATGCGATGCATCAAACGTGGGAGTTGGAGCAGTGCTATTTCAGCGTGACGGAGAATGACAGGAACGGCCGATCGCTTTCTTCTCGGCGAAAATGAATAAGCACCAGGTGAATTACACCGTCACCGAGAAGGAGTGCCTGGCAGCCATCCTAGCCATACGGAAGTTCAGGCCGTTTATTGAGGGGATGGCGTTCACCTGCATAACCGACCACGCCAGCTTGAAGTGGGTCATGTCGATGAAGGACGGCGAAAAGGTGGACACCGAGCGACCGTTCCAGAAGTTGTATATTGACTTCCTCGGCAAATACCCGCGGTCAAGGAGATGACACGCCTATATTTTCATCGTGGTCGACCACTTCTCAAAATACACGTTTTTGAAGGCGATGCGAGAGGCGTCCGCTGCCGCGGTCCTTGAGTTCCTGGTGCATGAAGTGTTCTTCAAGTTCGGAGTGCCAGAGGTGATACAATCCGACAATGGGAAACAATTTACCTCTAAAGTGTTTGAGGAATTGATGAAGAACTTCGGTATCAAGCACGTCAGGACACCAATATACTCACCATCCAGTAACGCGGCCGAACGGGTGAACCGCAGCATACTGTCGGCGATCCGAAGTTACCTCGAAGGAGACCACAGGGAGTGGGATGCGCATCTACCGGAAATAGAGGTCGCAATCCGGAACTCTATACACACGGCCACCGGACAAACACCGTTCTTCACCGTTTTCGGACAGCACCTGTATCTAAACGGGGCGTGCTACAAGCTGGCCCGAAAACTAGGGTCTCTGTGTGACCATGAGGTGGATGGCATGAGTCCGAAGGATAGGCTGGCGATAATACATGCCAAGGTGCGCGATAAACTCGACCAGTCGTACGAGGTGAGCCGACAGCGCTACGACCAAAAAGGCCAGAAACTTCCGCGCAGTGCCCGGCCAAGAAGTTTACCGCCGAAACTTTGTGTTGAGTGACTTCTCAAGGAACTTCAACGCAAAGTTCGCCAGAAAATTCCTGAGGGCCAGAGTAGTGCAGGCAGTCGGAAACAACGCCTATCTGCTGGAAGATCTACAAGGACGACGGCTGGGAGTTTATCACGCCAAAGACATCCGCACCTAATCTGTGGCTGGCGACGAAGTGTCTGGAATGAAGCACGAACACACCAACAACAACAAAACACATGGAACGTGTGTAATACTTACCGACGCCAGGGTGCAGCAGAAATTTGCCCGGCTTTTGGGTCGTGGGCCCCGCGTTGGCGACCGACGGACTGCGCATCATCGTCTGTGCCGGCCGCGGCCAGAGCGAACCAATAGATGTAAAAAATGCCCCAATTATTTCGTCCGTCTGCCGGATCAGCGGCGTCCCTCGAAATATTGGGTGCTGTTGCATTTTGCGTAAACAGCTGTTTATTTCGATATGAAAACTATCGGAAGAGACAGCTGCCCTGGTATTGGGACATCTGCCGACAGAGTAAGCAGTGCAAACCAGTGGTGGCAGGATTAGCGGGAATAAATGGCCTTGAGAGAGATCTTCTCTTAAGCCAATTCGGTCAGCGACCCCCGCTCACCGTTAGGGAGATCCGCTGTTTGGCCTGTCGGTTAGATGCCCGAGGGCCCAAGTTTGTGACCGCCAACGGTTTTATTTTTGGGCCTCAGTCATGAAAAGTAATTGCGATAAGCGGGCGAGGATTTTGAGCTGCGCTCAAAATATATAAGAGCGAAGGAGTAACTAAGACGACAAAAGCCGGAAAGAAGCAGTCTCCTGGTGAGTTTGTTCCAAGCGGAGTTCCGCCAGGAGACCCGTTTTACCTTCACCCTGCATCCACCTTCGAACCCATCCTCGTCAGCGCCCACAGCTAGGGCGCAGCGCGCCAAAGGCGCTCTTTGAGCAGCAGCGTCACAGCAGCAGCAGAGAACAACCGCAGCGCGCAAGCATAGCGCAGCGCCGCAACAGCGAACGGCCGCGCAGATCCCCGACCCTTAAATTAATTTAGAATATAATTATGATTTAAGTAAGCTTATATATTTATGTGTATTTAGTTAGCGTTAAATTCTTGTTAGGTTTTGTGTAGGTTTTTACGTAGGCATCTTTTGTGTGAAATAATGTTAATTAAATCAAAACTTGTAACGTGAGAAGAAAAAAAATGGTCGGCTAAGTCTCGTTACTAAGGGAGATGGGGCGGTCGTAGCAAGCCAGGATCGGACCAATCGGCTAGGGTGATGCTCCGAAACCGCGAGCAGGAACATCACATGGTAGGGTGGGTGCGCGGTGACCAATTTCGGTCACCAAACGTTGTTGTTGTTGGTTAACGTAGAATGTAATTGTTGTTGTTGTTGTGTGTGAGGCGTGATAAGTATCGAAATTCATCGGCATTTTGATGCGGGCTCAAGGGCAGCGGGAAAAACCCCTCCCCTTGTGCAGCTGAGCTAGCCGGCACAGCCCTGGAGAAAGCATTCCGTAACATTATTTATTTTTTTTAAATAGTGATAAACATAAAAATGTAAAGAAAACTTAAAATTAAAACTGTTTATTATATTTAAATCCATTCTTAATAACAAGGTTGGTTTAATTCATTATTGTGGTGTTTATACATGGTGTATACATATTTTTATTTAAATTTCTTCTGTAGGCAATTCAAATGAAAATGCATATATCTCGTCTGATTCCGAGTCATCATCAGAACTGTAGTGATTAGATGACGATTGAACGATTTGAAGTAAGATAATGGGGTGCTTCTAAAAGCTTGATTACTTCCCGTGGAAGCGTTCGTTTTGTTTTTTGTCGGTCAACCCTTTTCTTTATATGTTCACTTGATATAAGTGGATCTGATGAGTCTATAAATCTTTGGAATACATCAAACATATTGTTTGCCCGGGAATTGTGTCTAGCGTGGCTGCATCTTTCGCGCTTATAAAATTTGTTTCGCGCTTCTGATGCATTTTCGCCCAGACAACCCACTGGCACCACTGATACAGCTATAATCTGTGATCCATGTACCGGAAGAATGCTACATAACGTTGGCGACATTGGATACCATGGATAATGCAATTATCCAATGTATTATTATAAGGTATTGCAAATTCGGAGTTTATAGCAATAAGAATATTATGCAGATTCCGAAGTAATTCCAAGTCGACTTCTAAAATAGATGCAAACAATTCTGTATTCAAAAAAGCTTTTCGCGCAGTATTGCCATCGTTTGGGTTACCGCTCCCATTTGGTATTGGCTTATCTACATGCAATCCCATTTCTTGCCACATTCTATTTTAAATGTATTTTTTATACCATTCGACCATTGAAAATGGTCAAAAATGGTATACTAAGTTTGTGCAAATGTATGTAACAGGCAGAAGGAGGCATGGCAGACCCCACAAAGTATATATATTCTGACTCAGGATCACTAGCTGAGTCGATTGAGCCATGTCCGTCTGTCCGTTTGAAAGTCTAGATCTCAGCTATTACAAAGGCTAGAGACACCATATTTCACATGAAGGTTCCTGTATACCATAGGTAGATCGAGTTTATTTTCAATTTTTGATGCCACGCTCACCGCCCACGCAAATTGATAGTTTTCGATTATCAGGAGAAGTATTGATGTTACAGCTTTCTGCTTTGGTATGAATAATGAATAATTGCAATATATATCTATTCCCCAATACAATCCAATCGGACGATAAACACAGAAGTTATCCATGTTTCCGTATTTCCACTGCTTGACGTCATCGTCACGATGCTCCGTTTCAGCCGTAGCGTGTGTAAAGCTATGCCGTTTTCACATGTAGATGGCGCTATTCAAAGATAGATCTAATTTAAACAATAGGTGCCGGATAAACTTGAGCAGAGTTTTTTTTTGGTGGAATTAAATGTGTGATATTTTGTTTCGAAACTGGGCGAAAGGTATCTTACTGTCGGGCGCGCTCGACTGTAGCTTTCTTTACTTGTTTAAATCTGAATTTTTTCATAAACTTAAAAAATCCATGGTCTTATACAGTCAACACTTGACTGTAGCCGTTCTTACTTGTTATACCCGCTACTCATAGAGCAGACGGGTATTATAACTTTGTTCAAACCGAAAATGTATGTAACAGGCAGAAGAAGACACCTCCGACCCCATAAAGTATATATATTCTGGCTCAGGATCAAAAGCCGAGTCGATATAGCCATGTCCGTCAGTCCGTCTGTCTGTCCGTGTGAAAATCTAGAACTCAGCTATTATAAGAGCTAGGACTACCAAATTTGGTGACAGTATGTGTTATTATTGCACGCTGATCAAGTTTATTTTGGATTTTGGCCACGCCCCCTTCCGCCCCCGTATATCGAAAAAACATTGATTACAAGCGCAATTTTAATGCCATATTTTTCATTTTCGGTTTACATGATAACTATAGCTACCCAGATGATCTCTGATAATTTGGTAACAATCGGATTATAAACACAGAAGTTATTCAGCTTAACGTTTTCCAAAGCTGTAAGCAGCGCTGCCGGCAGCGCTGCTTGCAGCATTGTGCCGAATGGTGTGTGCGTGTACGGTGGTGAAATGGGTTAAGTTGTGGACTGCAAAACGAACAGTACTATTATGCATTTACGGGTTCGAGTCCCGCCCGCATCAAAAATTAAATGTATGCAAAAATGTGTTTATACCCGCTACTCATAGAGTTGAAGGGTATTATAACTTTGTTCAAACCGAAAATGTATGTAACAGGCAGAAGGAGACACCTCCGACCCCATAAAGTATATATATTCTGGCTCAGGATCAACAGCCGAGTCGATATAGCCATGTCCGTCTGTCCGTCTCTCTGTCCGTGTGAAAGTCTAGATCTCAGCTATTATAAGAGCTAGGACAACCAAATTTGGTGACAATATGTGTTATTATTGCACGCTGATCAAGTTTATTTTGGATTTTGGCCACGCCCCCTTCCCGCAAATCGAAAAAACATTAATAACAATTGCAATTTTGATGCCATATTGTTCACTGCAAAACGAACAGTACTATTATGCATTTACGGGTTCGAGTCCCGCCCGCATCAAAAATTAAATGTGTGCAAAAATGATTTTTTTTTTATTTTATATTTTGACTTTGCATAAATATTAAAAGTCCATAGCCTTTTACGGTCAAAATATGATTGTAGCCGTTTTTTTTTTTTGTTCCGCAGCTGGGTAGCGGGTATATTACAGTCGAGCACACTCGAATGTAGCTTTCTTACTTGTTTTTAATCTTTATCTCTTGTTTTTCACTCTCACTTCTTGCTTGTCATTTCTTCAATATCTAAAGCAATTTTTAAACTCATTGACAGTCACATTGAATGATTTTCTCGCAATTTCATCATATTTCGACAGCACTTTTCGAGATATCTTTTAACATGAAGCTCAAATCTCCTTGTTTTTGACAAAATTTCTTTTTGTTTTCTTTGCTCTGGGCGGAATAGTTGCAAGCGTTGTCGATCCAAGCATCCAGCAGAGTTGCATGTCAGAATTCAAGCCCATCTACATTTTCAATGTTTGCCCAAAGTCGCAAGCAAAATTATAAAATACTTTTAATATACATTCTCTAGTTTATTTTGACATACATTACATGACGCGCACCCGCCCGCAATGTTAGTTCTACTCCACAGAACACAAGCAATGTTGTTTGGTTTCACCTATACGATTTGTATTTGGACAGTGCAAAATAATACACATAAATAAAAACCTACTATTTTAATCCCAAAATGTTTTTATTTTATTAATTCTACATTCCTTGGTTTTCAAAATCCATTTTTATACCCGCTACTCATAGAGTAGAAGGGTATTATAACTTTGTTCAAACCGAAAATGTATGTAACAGGCAGAAGGAGACACCTCAGACCCCATAAAGTATATATATTCTAGCGACTTTATGCCACTTTTTTTGGAATTCAGCCCAATGTGCGCTGGCAACAACGTTGCCAAAGCTGGCAATAAAGAATGTGGCGAGGGAAAACAAAATACAGTGACCAAGCTCGTATTCAATGCTTTGCAGATGTTCGGCACATAAAGCGAACATTTGCGGAAGTGAAGCTACCGAAAGTATATGAAGCAGACAAGAGTGACAAGCAGAGTGCAAGAAGCCAAAGGATCGTGTTATGCCTGTTGTGAGATGGGGCACTTTGTAGCAGCGTGCCCGAAAAACAAGAATGGAGAGGGCAACAATTAGGTAAGATATTTTGAAATTAATTTTATGAACAAAATGCCAAATGACAAAATTTATTACAGAATGCCTCATAGATACGAAAATCACAATTTCGTTCATAAAAATTAGTAAAGTGCCAACAGATAATATTGAATTACCAGTTTTAAGTTTATTTTATGGATTAAATAATAGTTCCTTAAAAACATATGGAAACATATTGTGTTACGTTATGAACATTTTTGATAAAATACACTTCAATTTAATAATTGTGCCAAACGAGTCTATGAGTTATGATGTGGTTTTGGGTAGAGATTTAATGGAAGCATGTAATTTTAATTTGAATTTAGACACCTTGAAAATTATTACAGTGGATAAAATTGAAAGTCGAAGTAATAATAAAGCCAATAAAATGTTAGAAGAAGCAAATATATACAATAATAATAAAACAGTTAGCGATAGTGTTAGTCAGGGTAGTAGTGAAAATCAAATGATTAGTAACAAGATTAGGAAAAGCTGCAAATTTTGAAATAGGCACAGTGGAAAGGGAATTGTTTGAAATTAATGTAATAGATGACTTAATTGATTACAAAATAGGGGACCAGATAGATCATAATGTGAGATATCAATTCACTGAGTTGGTAGAAAATTCTTAGTTTAATAAAGTAAGACCGAAAGAACCGGAGATTCGGCGTGAGATACAACTAAGATTAGAGGACTGGAAACCGTTTAGTTTTTCGCCGAGAAGATTAGCATATACTGAAAAAGAAAAGTTGCAGATTATTTAAGATGAGTATTTAGAAAACGGTATCATTAAACCGAGTGAACCAGAGTATGCATCTCCAATAGTGTTAGTAAAAATGAAAACTGGAAATCTAAGGTAATGTGTTGATTACAGAAAACTTAATAAAACGATGGTTAATGATAATTATCCTCTGCCGTTAATTGATGAATTGTTTTATAAATTTGTAAATAAAACGATATTTTCGAACTTAGATCTTAAAAATGGCTACTTTCATGTTTTTGTTCATAAGGAATCAATTAAATACACTTCGTTTATGACACCGATGCCGATGGGGTTGAAAAATGCACCGGCGGTTTTTCAGAGATTTATTAATAGAATTTTCGAGTATGGATTATATAAAGGAATAAAGGAACATATGCAAGTACTAAGAGAAGTCTTTGACAGATTAATGAGGAACAAATTAGAGCTTAGAATGGACAAATGTGAGTTTCTGCAATCGAGTGTAAAATATTTAGGATTTTTATAGCCTTGAGCTCTTCCAGCGATGCAGTCTTTATCTCCTCAATCGTTGCAAATCTCCGTCCTTTCAAAGGTCCCTTTAGTTATGCGAACAAGAAAAAGTCACACGGGGCCAAATCCGAATAAAATATGGTGGCTGAGGCATGATTGTGGTGTTATTTTTGGGCAAAAAATCTCTCACAAGCAAAGAAGGGTGAGCAGGGGCAATATTGTGATGCTGATGGCTGCGCCTTAGACTGCTGAGGAGAGTGCAATCCTTTTACAAACATCATATCTGAATTTATAAACAACAAACTAAATCCTTTTATAATTAATATTATTACCGTTTAATTTATAAATAATATGATATTGATACAAATTTACATATAAACTACTTAAGAGCTCAACTATATTTCTCATCGTACTTATTATTACTTAAACGCACACACACATTGACACACCGCATATGTTTGTCGCTTCTATACGCTCTAACGACTTCCGATGAGCCGGCAATAATATTCTTTTTTCATCCCGAAATTGTGAGATACTATTTCAAAAACGACGCATAGTGGCGCCTTTTGTCATTTGAGGTGGCAAAAATCATAACTTTTGAACGAGAAGCGATAATTTCATGATTTAAATTGCTTAATATAACAGATAACTTGCAGCTTTAAAATGAGTGCTTGGCAAAAGTTGTAAGACAAATAGTAGAAGGGTATAATAACTTTGTACAAACCGAAAATATTAAATGTTACATACAGGCAAAAGGAGACATCCCGACCCCATAAAGTATATATATTCTGGCTCAGGATCAATAGCCGAGTCGATATAGCCATGTCCGTCTGTCCGTCGGTCCGTCCGTGTGAATATCTAGATCCCAGCTATTATAAGAGCTAGAACTACCAAATTTGGTGACAAAATTTGTTATATTGCACGCCGATCAAGTTTATTTTGGATTTTGGCCACGCCACCGTAAATCGAAAAAAATTGATTAGAAGCGCAATTTTGATGCTATATTGTTCATTTTCGATATATATGATAACTTTAGCTAGCCAGATGATCTCTGAAAATTTGATAACAATCATATAATAAACACAGAAGTTATTCAGCTTAACGTTTTCCATAGCAGTAAGCAGCGCTGCCTGAAGCACTGTGCCGAATAGTGAATGCGAGTCCCGCCTGCATGTAAAATTAAAAGGGTGCAAATTTTTTTTTTTATTTTAGATTTTGACTTTGCATAAATATTGTAAGTCCATGGCCTTTTACGGTCAAAATATGATTGTAGTCGTTCTACTACAGATACTAAGTAACAGGCAGAAGGAGATACCTCCGACCCCATAAAGTATATATATTCTGGTTCAGGATCAACAGCCGAGTCGATATAGCCATGTCAGTCTGTCCGTCTGTCTGTCCGTGTGAAATTCTAGATGTCAGCTATTATAAGAGCTAGGACTACCAAATTTGGTGACAATATGTGTTATTATTGCACGCTGATCATGATAACTATAATTAGCCAGATGATCTCTGAAAATTTGGATAATAAACACAGAAGTTATTCAGCTTAACGTTTTCCATAGCTGTAAGCAGCGCTGCCGGCAGCGTGCGTGTACGGTGGTGAAATGGGTTAAGTTGTTGACTGCAAAACGAACAGTACTATTATGCATTTACGGGTTCGAGTCCCGCCCGCATCAAAAATTAAATGTGTGCAAAATTTTTTTTTTGTTTATGTTAGATTTTGACTTTGCATAAATATTATAAGTCCATAACCTTTTACCGTCAAAAAATGATTGTCGCCGTTTTTTTTTTGTTCCGCAAATAAATGATGTACGAGCAGCTGGGTAGCGGGTATATTACAGTCGAGCACACTCGAATGTAGCTTTCTTACTTGTTTTTAATCTTTCTCTCTTGTTTTTCACTCTCACTTCTTGCTTGCCATTTCTTCAATATCTAAAGCAATTTTTAAACTCATTGACAGTCACATCGAATGATTTTCTCGCAATTTCATCATATTTCGACAGCACTTTTCGAGATATCTTTTAGTATGAAGCTGAAATCTTCTTGTTTTTGACAAAATTTCTCTTTTTTTTTCTTTGCTCAGCAAACTTTCACTAATTTGGCCAAATATCCAGTTAGCAAGGACGGAATAGTTGCGAGCGTTGTCGATCCAAGCATCCAGCAGAGTTGCATGTCAGAATTCAAGCCCATCTACATTTTCAATGTTTGGCCAAAGTCGCAAGCAAAATTATAAAATACTTTTAATATACATTCTCTAGTTTATTTTGACATACATTACATGACGCGCACCCGCGCGCAAAGTTAGTTCTACTCCACAGAAAACAAGCAATGTTGTTTGGTTTCATCTATATTTGGACAGTACAAAATAATACACATAAATAACAAACTACTAATTTAAACCCAAAATGTTTTTATTTTATTAATTCTACATTCCTTGGTTATCAAAATCCATTTTTATACCCGCTACTCATAGAGTAGAAGGGTATTATAACTTTGTTCAAACCGAAAATGTATGTAACAGGCAGAAGGAGACACCTCCGATCCCATAAAGTATATGTCGGGGAAAGCCCATTTATTTCCATTTTCGGACGCAGCAATCGTAACTGTGCTCGCTAAGCACATTCCAAGTTATTTCACAAGTTTTGCAAATCATAATGCTATCTCTTTTCCACGCCCTTACGAACAGACCTTACTCATCAGCAGAGTCTGTCTCTTTTCCTGAGCTGTTGTGCATTCTGAAAACCGTTAGCGACATCGTGTCGCCACTCAAAATGTACACGCATGCACAATGGTCAAACTAACCATTCTATGCCACATATTACAGTGGGTAAATTAACCATTCTACGACACGGCCTTCCTGACAAATCACACGTCCTCGTGTGTTTGATCTAGGACAAGATTTTCTCAGTTATCGTCAAATTTTATTTACCATTTACTTCATTAACTTTTATTTATATAAAGTTTCAACTTTTATACCAATCAATCAAATTAGTTTTCAATGACATCACATAGACGTTTTCATAACATTTTCTCTTAAGTCAAACTTAAAATTCTTCTTTTTTTATAAATCCATTATGTTGTGTAGTTATTCTTACTGATCCTAGCCATAACAAGTCCTTCTGTCATGGTGCTATCAACACTGACCCCCGCCACAGCAAGTCCTTCTACTATGGTGCGGTCGATTGACCCCCGCCATAACAATTCCTTCTGTTATGGTGCGGTCGATTGACCCCCGCCATAACAATTCCATCTGTTATGGTGCGGTCTCTATATCCCCTCTTGGGATTCCAAGGCAACTGCTGTGCCATCTTTATCTCTATTTCTCATTTGAGAGTCAGATGCATCTCCTCTTGAGTCATCTAGTTCTTCATCAATTTCTTTACTTAATTCTCTATTGGGCAATGCCCTCAAAAACTCATGTGCATACTTATAAGTTCTTTTGCTTGTTAAAGACTTTAAAACATATCTATCGCCATCTAGTTGTTCGATTATTTCGAACGGACCTTTAAATTTCGGATCAAGCTTAGTTTGGTGACGCTCTTCGTTTTTTTAGTAAAACATGGTCTCCCACATTATATTTTATTATCTTTGCTTTATTCTTATCATATCTATGTTTATCATAACGAGCATTAGCCTCCATATTTTCCTTGGCTTGTTTTCTTATTGACTCTCTATCAATTAAATTATCATCTTCTTCACCTATTGGTAACAAACAAAGAGGTCTAGATTCTCTTCCAATTAGCAATTCTAATGGACTGAACTTTGTGACTCGATTGGTGGTACAATTCATTGCCAATTGTACTTCGGTTAGAGCATCTTGCCACGACCTCTGACTGGTTTCGACTGCTGTCAACATACTCTTAAGCGTGCTCATTATTCGCTCTACCTGGCCGTTTGCCCTACTCGCGCCTGTAGCAATTAAGTGTAGCTCAATCTTTTGGGAGGAGCAAAATTCACGGAATCCTGAGCTTGCAAAATTACGACCCTGATCCGCTATAATGCGTGTAGGCGCACCAAACAAACACACGACGGCCTTAACAGCTTTGATTGAACATTTAGTATCAATATTTAAGGTGTGATGTAAGTAAATAAATTTCGTGAATGCATCTACTAAGACAATTACGTACTCCTTTAGGTCATTCTTTCCACTCATCTTTCCTGTTATATCAATATGCACTGTGTGCCACGGGATGTCTACCTTAGGAATCGAATGTAATTCAGATTGAATTTTTCCAACTGGTGGCTTGGCTAATTTGCAAGTAATGCAATTTTCGACAAATCTACGAACGTACTTTGACATATTTTCAAACCAGTAAAATCCATAGACTTTATCCAATGTTTTCTCCCAACCTAGATGCATGATGGATTCATGAACATGATTAATCACTGCCCATCTAAATGCCCTAGGGATTACAGGCAAACATTTAGTCCTGCCATTTCGTTGTATCTTTCTATATAAAACTCCTTTCCTTAATTCATAGGTTTTTAATAAATGTTCTGGCAATTCGTTATTTTTGAACTTAGCTAATATATCTGCTACCTCAGGGTCACGTTGTTGTTCAGAAACCAACCAGTTGTTAGTTACCTCGGTTAAATTATTGCGTTTTTCTGGAATTTTATTTTGATCATTATTTTTATCGGGCACTGGATTCCGAGATAAACAATCTACATGCGCCATACGATCACCCTTCCTGTGTTCTATGTTATAGTCAAACGATTGTAAAAATGCCCACCACCTATGTACCCTCGGCGTTAAGTTTAGCTTTGTGCGACTAGCCTTTAAGGAATTGCAGTCCGTATATACGACAAATTTACGTCCCTGCAAGTAGTGCCGGAAGTGTTTGATACCATTGACTACTGCTAGCGTTTCTAACTCGTACGAATGATATTTTGACTCAGCAGGGGATGTGCATTTACTATAATATTCTACCACATGGGATTTGTCGTTAATTTTATGCAACAATATAGCACCATAGCCAATCGAACTTGCATCGGTGTGCAATTCTATAGCATGTTTCGGGTCGAATATAGTCAACACAGGTGCCTGCGTCAAAACTGTTATAATTTTAGTCCTTATTTGCTCATGTTGCTGTTGCCAAGAAAAATCTGAATTTTTCTTTGATGTGAGTTGATACAAAGGCTTAAGCGTTTCTCAGAATTTTGGAACGAACTGTCTAAAATACGAAGCCAATCCTATGAATTGTCGTAATTGCGACACAGATTGTGGAGGCGGTAAATTTAACAATGCTTTTACTTTACGTGCGTTTGGACTAATTTCTCCGTTACTTATCTCAAAACCTAGGTATTCTATGCGAGTTTTAAGAAAGGAGCACTTGGTTATGTTAAATGAAAATACCGCTTTACTCAATGTTTCTAATACAATACGCAATCGTTCTAAAGCTTCTTCTTTAGTTTCAGCTATAACCAACACGTCATCAATGTAAACGACAGCGCACGAGTGTGCCAGTGATCCCAATGCTCTTGTTATGGCCCTCTGAAAAACAGAAGGTGCATTTTTCAAGCCAAAAGGCATGGTCAAAAACTCGTACTGGCCCTCTGGAGTCACAAACGCGGTTCGTTCAATTGAATTTTCGTGTACTGGAATTTGGTAAAAACCACTAGCCATATCTAAGCACGAGAAATATTTTGCACCGCGAAGCCGGGCAATCTGGTCTGCGATAAGAGGCAATGGATACCTATCAGCAATGGTATTATCATTTAACATCCTGTAGTCTACACAAAGACGATCAGTGCCATTTTTCTTTTTGACTAACATCATTGGGCTGGCGAAAGGTGAGCAACTTGGACGGATAATATTTGCTTTTAACAACTCATCGATTTTACAACGCACCAGGTTTTTCTCTTCCTCGCCAAGCCTATAGGGACGTCGTTGCACTGTCTTTTGTGGATCTATTAACTTAATTTCCAACAGCCCTGTCGAGATTCGAGTTTTTGGTATTCCACTAATAAACCAGTCAGAGTAGCATTTTAGGATATTTGTTAAGACAATTTTATCGGAATCAACTAAATCTGTATCAGAACTTATAATATCCTCGTAATCAGTTAAAGTCACCTTATCTATCATTTTCGTTTTATAAATTTGAAATTTATCAGCGTCTATCATCACGCCAAAGCCTTGGCTAAGAATCTCTCGACCAACTAACACATCGTTTTTCAAATACTTGTCTAAAATTACGTGTAACAAAATCTCAAAACAGTATTGTTTAATATATATTTTGCATAAAACTTGTTGAGTGCTATAAATTGCATCGTTACTTATGCCATTGAGTTTTACAACATTATTAACTCTTTTCCCTTTAAATTTATGGGCGACACTTTCCTTGACCAGTGAGCATTCTGCACCGGAATCGAAACAAAATGGAACAGACTCACCGGATGCCTTTATTGTTCCAGAGGGTGGAGCTACTGCGCAGATATCCATTCGCTTCTCAAAAATTCTTTCGCTTCCACCTGATCGGCCTTTAGGACATGCGGATGCAAAGTGCCCAATTTCGTCACATTTGAAGCATTTGACACCAGATCGATTTTTCACACCTGTCGTATTTGTGCCGCTGTAGGTTTTGCCTTTACTCTGGCCCTGCTGCAAACGTGCCCGACATTCGGCATATATATGCCCAACCTTTCCGCAGTAGTTGCATTTCACCAGGGACGGAGATTTGAACTTTTTGCGATCCGAGCCAGTTGCATCGTCTTCTATGCTACGCTTTATGAAGGAGTGTGCCTGCAACTGTTGTTGTAGCTCATTGCGAGTTTTTACATTGGTGGTAAAAATCCAGAGCGCCAACTTGCTGTCAACTTAAGCCATGTGAGCCAAGGTTACGGACACAGCTATTTCTTCTAAATCTTGGCTTTCCATTTAGACATAAGCATCGTGACAATCCGGCTGCCGTATTCAGCAAAGCCTTCTTCTGGTTTCGGTCGACCCTTCAATACGTTGATGAGAACCATGCCAGCAGAAGTTTCAATTCCAACAAAACGCTGAAGAAACAGTTCCCTGAAATGCGCCCAAGTGATGCCGGCAAAGCATATTTGTGAAAGCCACTGTGATGCGGTGCCTTCTAATGCCTTACTTAGTGCTATCACCAGATTGCTACCTTGGAGAACGTTATCAGCAAATATAAGGTCCACCGTGCTACACCAAGTTGAGGGCTCCACTCCAGCCACGTCAGGGTTAAATTTTGGTAAGGTAATGTGTGAAGCTATACCATCGGATTGTGGCGCCTTTGGAGTCTGCATGTTTTTAATGATTTCCACCAGGTTGCGATTTTGCAGTTCCAATGCTAACAAATGTGGATCAGTAGGCAAAGCAGATCCCACTTTTGATGTCGGGGAAAGCCCATTTATTTCCATTTTCGGACGCAGCAAGTTCTGTTCGTATCGGTGGCGCAATCGTAACTGTGCTCGCTAAGCACATTCCAATTTATTTCACAAGTTTTGCAAATCATAATGCTATCTCTTTTCCACGCCCTTACGAACAGACCTTACTCAACAGCAGAGTCTGTCTCTTTTCCTGAGCTGTTGTGCATTCTGAAAACCGTTAGCGACATCGTGTCGCCACTCAAAATGTACACGAATGCACAATGGTCAAACTAACCATTCTATGCCACACATATACAGTGGGTAAATTAACCATTCTACGATATATATATATTCTGGCTCAGGATCAACAGCCGAGTCGATATAGCCATGTCCGTCTGTCCGTCTGTCTGTCCGTGTGAAAGTCTAGATCTCAGCTATTATAAGAGCTAGGACTACCAAATTTAGAGACAATATGTGTTATTATTGCACGCTGATCAAGTTTATTTTGGATTTTGGCCACGCCCCCTTCCGCCCCCGTATATCGAAAAAAAATTGATTACAAGCGCAATTTTGATGCCATATTATTCATTTTCGGTTTACATGATAACTATAGCTAGCCAGATGATCTCTGAAAATTTGGTAACAATCGGATAATAAACACAGAAGTTATTCAGCTTAACGTTTTCCATAGCTGTAAGCAGCGCTGCCGGCAGCGCTGCTTGCAGCATTGTGCCGAATTGTATGTGCGTGTACGGTGGTGAAATGGGTTAAGTTGTTGACTGCAAAACGAACAGTACTTTTATGAATTTACGGGTTCGAGTCCCGCCCGCATCAAAAATTAAATGTGTGCAAAAATGTTTTTTTTTTTTATTTTATATTTTGACTTTGCATAAATATTATAAGTCCATAGCCTTTTACGGTCAAAATATGATTGTAGCCGTTTTTTTGTTCCGCAAATAAATTATGTACAAGCAGCTGGGTAGCGGGTATATTACAGTCGAGCACACTCGACTTTAGCTTTGTAACTTGTTCTTTTTATACCCCCTACTCATAGAGTAGAAGGGTAATATAACTTTGTTCAAACCGAAAATGTATGTAACAGGCAGAAGGAAACACCTCCGACCCCATAAAGTATATATATTCTGGCTCAAGATCAACAGCCGAGTCGATATAGCCATGTCCTTCTGTCTGTCCGTGGGAAAATCTAGATCTCGGCTATTATAAGAGCTAGGACAACCAAATTTGCTGACAATATGTGTTATTATTCCACGCTGATCAAGTTTATTTTGGATTTTGGCCACGCCCCCTTCCGCCCCCGTAAATCGAAAAAAACATTAATTACAAGCGCAATTTTGATGTCATACTGTTCATTTTCGGATTACATGATAACTATAGCTAGCCAGATGATCTCTGAAAATAGGGTAACAATCGGATAATACACACAGAAGTTATTCAGCTTAACGTTTTCCATAGCTGTAAGCAGCGCTGCCGGAAGCACAAATTCTTTATTTGTACAGGAAATAATAAGAATGCCTTACAATGCAAATTTTTGCAGTTGTTGGATAACAGCGTCAGTAGCTCAGTTCCATCTGTCTGTCCGTGAAAATCTAGATCTCAACTATTATAAGAGCTTGGACTACCAAATTTAATGACAATATGTGTTATTATTGCACGTTGATCAAGTTTATTTTGGATTTTGCCCACGCCCCCTTCCGCCCCTGTAAATCGAAAAAATATTGATTACACGCGCAATTTTGATGCCATATTGTTCATTTTCGGTTTATATAATAACTATAGCTAGCCAGATGATCTCAGAAAATTTGATAACAATCGGATAATAAACACAGAAGTTATTCAGCGTAACGTTTTCCATAGCTGTAAGCAGCGCTGCCGGCACCGCAAATTCTTATTTGTACAGGAAATCATAAGAATGCCTTACAATGCAAATTTTTGCAGTTGTTGGATATCAGCGTCAGTAGCTTAGTGGAAAAGCGATGAGCTCCTGAACCGACAGGCCCGTAGTTCGATTACCAGTTCATGCCGCTTACGCTTTTTATACCCGCTACTCATAGAGTAGAAGGGTATTATAACTTGGTTCAAACCGAAAATGTATGTAACAGGCAGAAGGAGACACCTCCGACCCCATAAAGTATTTATATTCTGGCTCAGGATCAACAGCCGAGTCGATATAGCCATGTCCGTCTGTCCGTCTGTCTGTCTGTCTGTCTGTCTGTCTGTCTGTCTGTCCGTCTGTCTGTCCGTGTGAAAATCCAGATCTCAGCTATTATAAGAGCTAGAACTCCCAAATTTGGTGAAAGTATGTGTTATTATTGAATTACAAGCGCAATTTTAATGCCATATTGTTCATTTTCGGTTTATATGATAACTATAGCTAGCCAAATGATCTCAGAAAATTTGATAACAATCGGATAATAAACACAGAAGTTATTCAGCTTATCGTTTTCCATAGCTGTAAGCAGCGCAGGAAATAATAAGAATGCCTTACAATGCAAATTTTTGCAATTGTTGGATAACAGCGTCAGTAGCTTAGTGGAAAAGCGATGAACTCCTGAACCGACACGACCGTGGTTCGATTCCCAGTTCATGCCGCTTAAGGGTGTTCTTTTTATTGTTTTTTAAGAACTTTTACTTTAATTTTTGAATATGCATTAATTGGTGGTCATGCATTTTATTTAAAATTTGTTTAATGGCTCACAATGAACTTAGTTAACAAGTGGAGAAGTGACAGTCTCTTAAATCAGCTGTGTGCGATTGTTAGAGCGCACCTTTTTCTTAAATTTTTTTATTTTTATTATACCCGCTCCTCATAGAGTAGAAGGGTATTATAACTTTGTTCAAATCGAAAATGTATGTAACATGCAGAAGGAGACACCTCCGACCCCATAAAGTATATATATTCTGGCTCAGGATCAACAGCCGAGTCGACATAGCCATGTCCGTCTGTCCATCTGTCTGTCCGTGAAAATCTAGATCTCAGCTATTATAAGAGCTAGAACTACCAAATTTGGTGACAGTATGTGTTATTATTCCACGCTGATCAAGTTTATTTTGGATTTTGGCCAAGCCCCCTTCCGCCCCTGTAAATAAAAAAAATTGATTACAAGCGCAATTTTGATGCCATATTATTCAATTTCGGTTTATATGATAACTATAGCTAGCCAGATGATCTCTGAAAACTTGGTAACAATCGCATAATAAACACAGAAGTTATTCAGCTTAACGTTTTCCATAGCTGTAAGCAGCGTGGCCGGCAGCGCAAATTCTTTATTTGTACAGGAGATAATAAGAATGCCTTACAATGCAAATTTTTGCAGTTGTTGGATAACAGCGTCAGTAGCTTAGTGGAAAAGCGATGAACTCCTGAACCGACAGGCCCGTGGTTCGATTCCCAGTTCATGCCGCTTAAGGGTGTTTTTTTTATTGTTTTTTAAGAACTTTTACTTTAATTTTTGAATATGCATTAATTGGTGGTCATTTAAAATTTGTTTAATGGCTCACAATGAACTTAGTTAACAAGTGGAGAAGTGACAGTCTCTTAAATCAGCTGTGTGCGATTGTTAGAGCGCACCTTTTTCTTATATTTTTTTATTTTTATTATACCCGCTACTCATAGAGTAGAAGGGCATTATAACTTGGTTCAAACCGAAAATGTATGTAACAGGCAGAAGAAGACAACTCCGACCTCATAAAGTATATATATTCTGGCTCAGGATCAACAGCCGAGTCGATATAGCCATGTCCGACTGTCCGTCTGTCTGTCTGTCTGTCCGTCTGTCTGTCCGTGTGAAAATCCAGATCTCAACTATTATAAGAGCTAGAACTACCAAATTTGGTGACAGTATGTGTTATTATTGAATTACAAGCGCAATTTTAATGCCATATTGTTCATTTTCGGTTTATATGATAACTATAGCTAGCCAAATGATCTCAGAAAATTTGATAACAATCGGATAATAAACACAGAAGTTATTCAGCTTATCGTTTTCCATAGCTGTAAGCAGCGCAGGAAATAATAAGAATGCCTTACAATGCAAATTTTTGCAGTTGTTGGACAACAGCGTCAGTAGCTTAGTGGAAAAGCGATGAACTCCTGAACCGACAGGCCCGTGGTTCGATTCCCAGTTCATGCCGCTTAAGCTTTTTATACCCGCTACTCATAGAGTAGAAGGGTATTATAACTTTGTTCAAACCGAAAATGTATGTAACAGGCAGAAGGAGACACCTCCGACCCCATAAAGTATATATATTCTGGCTCAGGATCAACAGCCGAGTCTATATAGCCATGTCCGTCTGTCCGTCTGTCCGTCTGTCTGTCCGTGTGAAAATCTAGATCTCAGCTAATATAAGAGATAGGACAACCAAATTTGGTGACAATATGTGTTATTATTGCACGCTGATCAAGTTTATTTTGGATTTTGGCCACGCCCCCTTCCGCCCCCGCAAATCGAAAAATCATTGATAACAAGTGCAATTTTGATGCCATATTGTTCATTTTCGGTTTATATGATAACTATAGCTAGCCAGATGATCTCTGAAAATTTGGTAACAATCGGATAATAAACACAGAAGTTATTCAGCTTAACGTTTTCCATAGCTGTAAGCAGCGCTGCCGGCAGCGCTGCTTGCAGCATTGTGCCGAATCGTGTGTGCGTGTACGGTGGTGAAATGGGTTAAGTTGTGGACTGCAAAACGAACAGTACTATTATGCATTTACGGGTTCGAGTCCCGCCCGCATCAAAAATTAAATGTGTGCAAAAATGATTTTTTTTTTACTTTATATTTTGACTTTGCATAAATATTATAAGTCCATAGCCTTTTACGGTCAAAATATGATTGTAGCCGTTTTTTTGTTCCGCAAATAAATTATGTACAAGCAGCTGGGTAGCGGGTATATTACAGTCGAGCACACTTGACTGTAGCTTTCTTACTTGTTCTTTTTTATACCCGCTACTCATAGAGTAGAAGGGTATTATAACTTTGTTCAAACCGAAAATGTATGTAACTGGCTGAAGGAGACACCTCCGACCCCATAAAGTATATATATTCTGGCTCAGGATCAACAGTCGAGTCGATATAGCCATGTCCGTCTGTCCGTCTGTCTGTCTGTCCGTCTGTCTGTCCGTGTGAAAATCTAGATCTCAGCTATTATATGAGCTAGAACTACCAAATTTGGTGACAAAATTTATTATTATTGCAGGCTGATCAAGATTATTTTGGATTTTGGCTACGCCACCTTCCGCCCCTGTAAATAAAAAAAAATTGATTACAAGCGCAATTTTGATGCCATATTGTTTATTTTCGGATTACATGATAACTAGCTAGCTATGCCAGATGATCTCTGAAAATTTGGTAACAATCGGATAATAAACACAGAAGTTATTCAGCTTAACGTTTTCCATAGCTGTAAGCAGCGCTGCCGGCAGCGCAAATTCTTTATTTGTACAGGAGATAATAAGAATGCCTTACAATGCAAATTTTTGCAATTGTTGGATAACAGGGTCAGTAGCTTAGTGGAAAAGCGATGAACTCCTGAACCGACAGGCCCGTGGTTCGATTCCCAGTTCATACCGCTTAAGCTTTTTCTTTTTTATACCCGCTACTTATAGAGTAGAAGGGTATTATAACTTTGTTCAAACCGAAAATGTATGTAACAGGCAGAAGGAGACACCTCCGACCCCATAAAGTATATATATTCTGGCTCAGGATCAACAGCCGAGTCGATATAGCCATGTCCGTCTGTCCGTCTGTCTGTCTGTCTGTCTGTCTGTCCGTCTGTCTGTCCGTGTGAAAATCCAGATCTCAACTATTATAAGAGCTAGAACTACCAAATTTGGTGACAGTATGTGTTATTATTGAATTACAAGCGCAATTTTAATGTCATATTGTTCATTTTCGGTTTATATGATAACTATAGCTAGCCAAATGATCTCAGAAAATTTGTTAACAATCGGATAATAAACACAGAAGTTATTCAGCTTAACGTTTTCCATAGCTGTAAGCAGCGCTGCCGGCAGCGCAAATTCTTTATTTGTACAGGAGATAATAAGAATGCCTTACAATGCAAATTTTTGCAATTGTTGGATAACAGCGTCAGTAGCTTAGTGGAAAAGCGATGAACTCCTGAACCGACACGACCGTGGTTCGATTCCCAGTTCATGCCGCTTAAGGGTGTTCTTTTTATTGTTTTTTAAGAACTTTTACTTTAATTTTTGAATATGCATTAATTGGTGGTCATTTAAAATTTGTTTAATGGCTCACAATGAACTTAGTTAACAAGTGGAAAAGTGACAGTCTCTTAAATCAGCTGTGTGCGATTGTTAGAGCGCACCTTTTTCTTAAATTTTTTTTATTTTTATTATACCCGCTACTCATAAAGTAGAAGGGTATTATAACTTGGTTCAAACCGAAAATGTATGTAACAGGCAGAAGGAGACACCTCCGACCTCATAAAGTATATATATTCTGGCTCAGGATCAACAGCCGAGTCGATATAGCCATGTCCGTCTGTCCGTCTGTCTGTCTGTCTGTCTGTCTGTCTGTCTGTCCGTCTGTCTGTCCGTGTGAAAATCCAGATCTCAACTATTATAAGAGCTAGAACTACCAAATTTGGTGACAGTATGTGTTATTATTGAATTACAAGCGCAATTTTAGTGTCATATTGTTCATTTTCGGTTTATATGATAACTATAGCTAGCCAAATGATCTCAGAAAATTTGTTAACAATCGGATAATAAACACAGAAGTTATTCAGCTTAACGTTTTCCATAGCTGTAAGCAGCGCAGGAAATAATAAGAATGCCTTACAATGCAAATTTTTGCAGTTGTTGGACAACAGCGTCAGTAGCTTAGTGGAAAAGCGATGAACTCCTGAACCGACAGGCCCGTGGTCGATATAGCCATGTCCGTCTGTCCGTCTGTCTGTCTGTCCGTCTGTCTGTCCGTGTGAAAATCTAGATCTCAGCTATTATATGAGCTAGAACTACCAAATTTGGTGACAAAATTTGTTATTTGTGCACGCTGATCAAGATAATTTTGGATTTTGGCTACGCCCCCTTCCGCCCCTGTAAATAAAAAAAAATTGATTACAAGCGCAATTTTGATGCCATATTGTTCATTTTCGGATTACATGATAACTAGCTAGCTATGCCAGATGATCTCTGAAAACTTGGTAACAATCGGATAATAAACACAGAAGTTATTCAGCTTAACGTTTTCCATAGCTGTAAGCAGCGTGGCCGGCAGCGCAAATTCTTTATTTGTACAGGAGATAATAAGAATGCCTTACAATGCAAATGTTTGCAGTTGTTGGATAACAGCGTCAGTAGCTTAGTGGAAAAGCGATGAACTCCTGAACCGACAGGCCCGTGGTTCGATTCCCAGTTCATGCCGCTTAAGGGTGTTCTTTTTATTTTTTTAAGAACTTTTACTTTAATTTTTGAATATGCATTAATTGGTGGTCATGCATTTTATTTAAAATTTGTTTAATGGCTCACAATGAACTTAGTTAACAAGTGGAGAAGTGACAGTCTCTTAAATCAGCTGTGTGCGATTGTTAGAGCGCACCTTTTTCTTAAATTTTCTTATTTTTATTATAGCCGCTACTCATAGAGTAGAAGGGTATTATAACTTGGTTCAAACCGAAAATGTATGTAACAGGCAGAAGGAGACACCTCCGACCCCATAAAGTATATATATTCTGGCTCAGGATCAACAGCCGAGTCGATAAAGCCATGTCCGTCTGTCCGTCTGTCTGTCTGTCTGTCTGTCCGTCTGTCTGTCCGTGTGAAAATCCAGATCTCAACTATTATAAGAGCTAGAACTACTAAATTTGGTGACAGTATGTGTTATTATTGAATTACAAGCTTAATTTTAATGCCATATTGTTCATTTTCGGTTTATATGATAACTATAGCTAGTCAAATGATCTCAGAAAATTTGATAACAATCGGATAATAAACACAGAAGTTATTCAGCTTAACGTTTTCCATAGCTGTAAGCAGCGCAGGAAATAATAAGAATGCCTTACAATGAAAATTTTTGCAGTTGTTCAACAACAGCGTCAGTAGCTTAGTGGAAAAGCGATGAACTCCTGAACCGACAGGCCCGTGGTTCGATTCCCAGTTCATGCCGCTTTAGCTTTTTCTTTTTTATACCCGCTACTCATAGAGTAGAAGGGTATTATAACTTTGTTCAAACCAAAAATGTATGTAACTGGCAGAAGGAGACACCTCCGACCCCATAAAGTATATATATTCTGGCTCAGGATCAACAGCCGAGTCGATATAGCCATGTCCGTCTGTCCGTCTGTCTGTCTGTCCGTCTGTCTGTCCGTGTGAAAATCTAGATCTCAGCTATTATATGAGCTAGAACAACCAAATTTGGTGACAAAATTTGTTATTATTGCACGCTGATCAAGATTATTTTGGATTTTGGCTACGCCCCCTTCCGCCCCTGTAAATAAAAAAAATTGATTACAAGCGCAATTTTGATGCCATATTGTTCATTTTCGGATTACATGATAACTAGCTAGCTATGCCAGATGATCTCTGAAAATTTGGTAACAATCGGATAATAAACACAGAAGTTATTCAGCTTAACGTTTTCCATAGCTGTAAGCAGCGCTCTCGGCAGCGCAAATTCTTTATTTGTACAGGAGATAATAAGAATGCCTTACAATGCAAATTTTTGCAATTGTTGGATAACAGCGTCAGTAGCTTAATGGAAAAGCGATGAGCTCCTGAACCGACACGACCGTGGTTCGATTCCCAGTTCATGCCGCTTAAGGGTGTTCTTTTAATTTTTTTTTAAGAACTTTTACTTTAATTTTTGAATATGCATTAATTGGTGGTCATGCATTTTATTTAAAATTTGTTTAATGGCTCACAATGAACTTAGTTAACAAGTGGAGAAGTGACAGTCTCTTAAATGTGCGATTGTTAGAGCGCACCTTTTTCTTATATTTTTTTATTTTTATTATACCCGCTATTCATAGAGTAGAAGGGTATTATAACTTTGTTCAAACCGAAAATGTATGTAACAGGCAGAAGGAGACACCTCTGACCCCATTAAGTATATATATTCTGGCTCAGGATCAACAGCCGAGTCGACATAGCCATGTCCGTCTGTCCATCTGTCTGTCCGTGAAAATCTAGATTTCAGCTATTATAAGAGCTAGAACTACCAAATTTGGTGACACAATGTGTTATTATTGCACGCTGATCAAGTTTATTTTGGATTTTGGCTACGCCCCCTTCCGCCCCTGTAAATAAAAAAAAATTGATTACAAGCGCAAATTTGATGTCATATTGTTCATTTTCGGATTACATGATAACTATAGCTAGCCAGATGATCTCTGAAAAGTTGGTAACAATCGGATAATAAACACAGAAGTTATTCAGCTTAACGTTTTCCATAGCTGTAAGCAGCGCTGCCGGCAGCGCAAATTCTTTATTTGTACAGGAAATAATAAGAATGCCTTACAATGCAAATTTTTGCAGTTGTTGTATAGCAGCGTCAGTAGCTTAGTGGAAAAGCGATGAACCCCTGAACCGACAGGGCCGTGGTTCGATTTCCAGTTCGTGCCGCTTAAGGTTGTTCTTTTTATTTTTTTTTTAAGAACTTTTACTTTAATTTTTGAATATGCATTAATTGGTGGTCATGCATTTTATTTAAAATTTGTTTAATGGCTCACAATGAACTTAGTTAACAAGTGGAGAAGTGACAGTCTCTTAAATCAGCTGTGTGCGATTGTTAGAGCGCACCTTTTTCTTACATTTTTTTATTTTTATTATACCCGCAACTCATAGAGTAGAAGGGTATTATAACTTTGTTCAAACCGAAAATGTATGTAACAGGCAGAAGGAGACACATCCGACCCCATAAAGTATATATATTCTAGCGACTTTATGCCACTTTTTTTGGAATTTAGCCCAATGTGCGCTGGAAACAACGTTGGCAAAGCTGGCAATAAAGAATGTGGCGAGGGAAAACAAAATACAGTGACCAAGCTCGTATTCAATGCTTTGCAGATGTTCGGCACATAAAGCGAACATTTGCGGAAGTGAAGCTACCGAAAGTATATGAAGCAGACAAGAGTGACAAGCAGAGTGCAAGAAGCCAAAGCGCGAAAAAGGATCGTGTTATGCCTGTTGTGAGATGGGGCACTTTGTAGCAGCGTGCCCGAAAAACAAGAATGGAGAGGGCAACAATTACGTAAGATATTTTGAAATTAATTTTATGAACAAAATGCCAAATGACAACATTTATTACAGAATGCCTCAAGGACACGGAAATCCCAATTTCGTTCATAAAAATTAGTAAAGTGCCAACAGATGTTATTGAATTACCAGTTTTAAGTTTATTTTATGGATTAAATAATAGTTCCTTAAAAACATATGGAAACATATTGTGTTACGTTATGAACATTTTTGATAAAATACACTTCAATTTAATAATTGTGCCAAACGAGTCTATGAGTTATGATGTGGTTTTGGGTAGAGATTTTATGGAAGCATGTAATTTTAATTTGAATTTAGACACCTTCAAAATTATTACAGTGGATAAAATTGAAAGTCGAAGTAAAAATAAAGCCAATAAAATGTTAGAAGAAGCAAATATATACAATAATAATAAAACAGTTAGCGATAGTGTTAGTCAGGGTAGTAGTGAAAATCAAATGATTAGTAACAAGATTAGGAAAAGCTGCAAATTTTGAAATAGGCACAGTGGAAAGGGAATTGTTTGAAATTAATGTAATAGATGACTCAATTGATTACAAAATAGGGGACCAGATAGATCATAATGTGAGATATCAATTCACTGAGTTGGTAGAAAATTCTTAGTTTAATAAAGTAAGAACGAAAGAACCGGAGATTCGGCGTGAGATACAACTAAGATTAGAGGACTGGAAACCGTTGAGTTTTTCGCCGAGAAGATTAGCATATACTGAAAAAGAAAAGTTGCAGATTATTTAAGATGACTATTTAGAAAACGGTATCATTAAACCGAGTGAATCAGAGTATGCATCTCCAATAGTGTTTGTAAAAATGAAAACTGGAAATCTAAGGTAATGTGTTGATTACAGAAAACTTAATAAAACGATGGTTAATGATAATTATCCTCTGCCGTTAATTGATGAATTGTTTTATAAATTAGTAAATAAAACGATATTTTCGAACTTAGATCTTAAAAATGGCTACTTTCATGTTTTTGTTCATAAGGAATCAATTAAATACACTTCGTTTATGACACCGATGCCGATGGGGTTGAAAAATGCACCGGCGGTTTTTCAGAGATTTATTAATAGAATTTTCGAGTATGGACAGATTAACGAGGAAAAAATTAGAGCTTAGAATGGACAAATGTGAGTTTCTGCAATCGAGTGTAAAATATTTAGGATTTTTATAGCCTTGAGCTCTTCCAGCGATGCAGTCTTTATCTCCTCAATCGTTGCAAATCTCCGTCCTTTCAAAGGTCCCTTTAGTTATGCGAACAAGAAAAAGTCACACGGGGCCAAATCCGAAGAATATGGTGGCTGAGGCATGATTGTGGTGTTATTTTTGGCCAAAAAATCTCTCACAAGCAAAGAAGAGTGAGCAGGGGCAATATTGTGATGCAAAAGCCATGAATTGTTTTTCTACAATTCTATGGCTGCGCCTTAGACTGCTGAGGAGAGTGCAATCCTTTTACAAACATCATATCTGAATTAATAAACAACAAACTAAATCCTTTTATAATTAATATTATTACCGTTTAATTTAGAAATAATGTGATATTGATACAAAATTTACATATAAACTACTTAAGAGCTCAACTATATTTCTCAGTGTACTTATTATTACTTAAACGCACACACACATTGACACACCGCATATGTTTGTCGCTTCTATACGTTCTAACGACTTCCGATGAGCCGGCAATAATATTCTCTTTTCATTTCGAAATTGTGAGATGCTATTTCAAAAACGAAGCATAGTGGCGCCTTTTGTCATTTGAGGTGGCAAAAATCATAACTTTTGAACGAGAAGCGATAATTTCATGATTTAAATTGCTTAATATAACAGATAACTTGCAGCTTTAAAATGAGTGCTTGGCAAAAGTTGTAAGACAAATAGTAGCAGGGTATAATAACTTTGTACAAACCGAAAATATTAAATGTTACATACAGGCAAAAGGAGACATCCCGACCCCATAAAGTATTTATATTCTGGCTCAGGATCAACAGCCGAGTCGATATAGCCATGTCCGTCTGTCCGTCGGTCCGTCCGTGTGAATACCTAGATCTCAGCTATTATAAGAGCTAGAACTACCAAATTTGGTGGCAAAATTTGTTATATTGCACGCCGATCAAGTTTATTTTGGATTTTGGCCACGCCACCGTAAATCGAAAAAAATGGATTACAAGCGCAATTTTGATGCCATATTTATTTTGGATTTATATGATAACTTTAGCTAGCCAGATGATCTCTGAAAATTTGATAACAATCATATAATAAACACAAAAGTTATTCAGCTTAACGTTTTCCATAGCAGTAAGCAGCGCTGCCTGAAGCACTGTGCCGAATAGTGAATGCGAGTCCCGCCTGCATGTAAAATTAGAAGGGTGCAAATTTTTTTTTTTATTTTAGATTTTGACTTTGCATAAATATTGTAAGTCCATGGCCTTTTACGGTCAAAATATGATTGTAGTCGTTCTACTACATATACTAAGTAACAGGCAGAAGGAGATACCTCCGACCCCATAAAGTATAAGAAAATCTAGATGTCAGCTATTATAAGAGCTAGGACTACCAAATTTGGTGACAATATGTGTTATTATTGGACGCTGATCAAGTTTATTTTGGATTTTGGCCACGCCCCCTTCCGTCCCCGTAAATCGAAAAAACATTGATTACAAGTGCAATTTTGATGTCATATTGTTCATTTCCGGTTTAAATGATATCTATAGCTAGCCAGATGATCTCTGAAAATTTGGTAATAATCAGATAATAAACACAGAAGTTATTCAGCTTAACGTTTTCATAGCTGTAAGCAGCGCTGCCGACAGCGCTGCTTGCAGCATTGTACCGAATCGTATGTGCGTGTACGGTGGTAAAATGGGTTAAGTGGACTGCAAAACGAACAGTACTATCATGCATTTACGGGTTCGAGTCCCGCCCGCATCAAAAATTAAATGTGTGCAAAAATGTTTTTATACCCGCTACTCATAGAGTAGAAGGGTATTATGACTTTGTTCAAACCGAAAATGTATGTAACAGGCAGAAGGAGACACCTCCGACCCCATAATGTGTATATATTCTGGCTCAGGATCAACAGCCGAGTCGATATAGCCATGTCCGTCTGTCCGTCTGTCTGTCCGTGTGAAAATCTAGATCTCAGCTATTATAAGAGCTAGGACTACCAAATTTGGTGACAATATGTGTTTTTATTGCACGCTGATCAAGTTTATTTTGGATTTTGGCCACGCCCTCTACCGCCCCCGTGAATCGAAAAAACATTGATTACAGGCGCAATTTTGATGCCGTATTGTTCATTTTCGGTTTACATGATAACTATAGCTAGCCAGATGATGTCTGAAAATTTGGTAACAATCGGATAATAAACACTGAAGTTATTCAGCTTAACGTTTTCCAAAGCTGTAAGCAGCGCTGCCGGCAGCGCTGCTTGCAGCATTGTGCCGAATCGTGTGTGCGTGTACGGTGGTGATATGGGTTAAGTTGTGGACTGCAAAACGAACAGTACTATTATGCATTTACGGGTTCGAGTCCCGCCCGCATCAAAAATTAAATGTGTGCAAAAATGTTTTTTTTTTTTATTTTATATTTTGACTTTGCATAAATATTATAAGTCCATAGCCTTTTATGGTCAAAATATGATTGTAGCCGTTTTTTTTGTTCCGCAAATAAATTATGTACAAGCAGCTGGGTAGTGGGTATATTACAGTCGAGCACACTCGACTGTAGCTTTCTTACTTGTTTTTTTTTTATTTTAGATTTTGACTTTGCATAAATATTGTAAGTCAGCCTTTTACGGTCAAAATATGATTGCAGCCGTTTTTTTTTGTTCCGCAAATAAATGATGTACGAGCAGCTGGGTAGCGGGTATATTACAGTCGAGCACTCTCGACTGTCGCTGCCGACAGCGCTGCTTGCAGCATTGTACCGAATCGTATGTGCGTGTACGGTGGTAAAATGGGTTAAGTGGACTGCAAAACGAACAGTACTATCATGCATTTACGGGTTCGAGTCCCGCCCGCATCAAAAATTAAATGTGTGCAAAAATGTTTTTATACCCGCTACTCATAGAGTAGAAGGGTATTATGACTTTGTTCAAACCGAAAATGTATGTAACAGACAGAAGGAGACACCTCCGACCCCATAAAGTGTATATATTCTGGCTCAGGATCAACAGCCGAGTCGATATAGCCATGTCCGTCTGTCCGTCTGTCTGTCCGTGTGAAAATCTAGATCTCAGCTATTATAAGAGCTAGGACTACCAAATTTGGTGACAATATGTGTTTTTATTGCACGCTGATCAAGTTTATTTTGGATTTTGGCCACGCCCTCTACCGCCCCCGTGAATCGAAAAAACATTGATTACAGGCGCAATTTTGATGCCGTATTGTTCATTTTCGGTTTACATGATAACTATAGCTAGCCAGATGATGTCTGAAAATTTGGTAACAATCGGATAATAAACACTGAAGTTATTCAGCTTAACGTTTTCCAAAGCTGTAAGCAGCGCTGCTTCGGCAGCGCTGCTTGCAGCATTGTGCCGAATCGTGTGTGCGTGTACGGTGGTGATATGGGTTAAGTTGTGGACTGCAAAACGAACAGTACTATTATGCATTTACGGGTTCGAGTCCCGCCCGCATCAAAAATTAAATGTGTGCAAAAATGTTTTTTTTTTTTATTTTATATTTTGACTTTGCATAAATATTATAAGTCCATAGCCTTTTATGGTCAAAATATGATTGTAGCCGTTTTTTTTGTTCCGCAAATAAATTATGTACAAGCAGCTGGGTAGTGGGTATATTACAGTCGAGCACACTCGACTGTAGCTTTCTTACTTGTTTTTTTTTTTATTTTAGATTTTGACTTTGCATAAATATTGTAAGTCAGCCTTTTACGGTCAAAATATGATTGCAGCCGTTTTTTTTTGTTCCGCAAATAAATGATGTACGAGCAGCTGGGTAGCGGGTATATTACAGTCGAGCACTCTCGCCTGTCGCTTTCTTACTTGTTTGAGTTAGGAGAATACACAACATCATAAAATACCGAGGTCAATTTATCTGTATCTGTATCTGTATCTGTATCTGTATCTGTATCTGTATCTGTATCTGTATCTGTATCTGTATCTGTATCTGTATCTGTATCTGTATCTGTATCTGTATCTGTATCTATATCTGTATCTGTATCTGTATCTGTATCTGTATCTGTATCTGTATCTGTATCTGTATCTGTATCTGTATCTGTATCTGTATCTGTATCTGTATCTGTATCTGTATCTGTATCTGTATCTGTATCTGTATCTGTATCTGTATCTGTATCTGTATCTGTATCTGTATCTGTATCTGTATCTGTATCTGTATCTGTATCTGTATCTGTATCTGTATCTGTATCTGTATCTGTATCTGTATCTGTATCTGTATCTGTATCTGTATCTGTATCTGTATCTGTATCTGTATCTGTATCTGTATCTGTATCTGTATCTGTATCTGTATCTGTATCTGTATCTGTATCTGTATCTGTATCTGTATCTGTATCTGTATCTGTATCTGTATCTGTATCTGTATTTGTATCTGTATCTGTATCTGTATCTGTATCTGTATCTGTATCTGTATCTGTATCTGTATCTGTATCTGTATCTGTATCTGTATCTGTATCTGTATCTGTATCTGTATCTGTATCTGTATCTGTATCTGTATCTGTATCTGTATCTGTATCTGTATCTGTATCTGTATCTGTATCTGTATCTGTATCTGTATCTGTATCTGTATCTGTATCTGTATCTGTATCTGTATCTGTATCTGTATCTGTATCTGTATCTGTATCTGTATCTGTATCTGTATCTGTATCTGTATCTGTATCTGTATCTGTATCTGTATCTGTATCTGTATCTGTATCTGTATCTGTATCTGTATCTGTATCTGTATCTGTATCTGTATCTGTATCTGTATCTGTATCTGTATCTGTATCTGTATCTGTATCTGTATCTGTATCTGTATCTGTATCTGTATCTGTATCTGTATCTGTATCTGTATCTGTATCTGTATCTGTATCTGTATCTGTATCTGTATCTGTATCTGTATCTGTATCTGTATCTGTATCTGTATCTGTATCTGTATCTGTATCTGTATCTGTATCTGTATCTGTATCTGTATCTGTATCTGTATCTGTATCTGTATCTGTATCTGTATCTGTATCTGTATCTGTATCTGTATCTGTATCTGTATCTGTATCTGTATCTGTATCTGTATCTATATCTGTATGTGTATCTGAATATTTTTCCGCTAGCAGGCGCAGAGACGGATTGGGGCATGTTTTTTCATACAGGTAGAAAAGTCTTCAAAGAACATAATGATCATAATATGAAAATATGTATAAACAATAAAAAAAGCTACAGTGGAGAGTGCCCGACAGTAAGATACCATTGCCCAGTTTCGAAACAAATTATCACACATTTAGTTCCATCAAAAAACTATGCACATCTGCCACCTATTGTTAAAATTAGATCTATTCTTGAATAGCGCCATCTACATCTGAAAACGTCGTACCAATCAGCTGTACACAGGAATGAATAATCGATAATTTATTATTATTAGGAAAAGTATTGAAGTTACAGCTTTCTGTATAATTAGAATACAAATCTGTTCTCAAAATTACAATCCGATCGAACAATAAACACAGAAGATACTCATCTAAACGTTTTCCATAGTTGAACTGCTTGCGCCTTTGCAGCATATCGTGACGTCATCGTCACGATGCTTTGTTTCAGCCAAAATGCCAAAAATGCCATTCACTTGAATCTTGGAACAGATGTTCGGGAAGAGTGTACCAACATAACAAAACAAAACAATTAAGAAAAGTTACAGTCGAGCGCGCCCGACCGTAAGATACCATTACCGTATCACTAACTAGTATTAACTCGCTCCCACACTCACATACAGACACACACAAAGGCTAAAACGATGCAAACGATATGCTGTAATGACGCGGGCAACGGAACTATGAAAAACGTTTTCTTTAATAATTTCTGTATTTATTGCCCGATCGGGTTGTAATTTTGGGAATGGGTGCATATTATCAGCATCTTTACATGTTCTAAAGCAGAAGTCTGTAACCTAAATACTTTCTTTAATATTCGTAAATTATCCATTTTCGTGGGCGGTGGGTGTGGCACCTCAAATTTTAAATAAACTTTATCTGCGCATGATTTATAGGAACCATCATGTCAAATTTGGTGTCTCTAGTTTTTGTAGTAGCTGAGATCTCGACGTTCATACAGACAGACAGACAGACAGACGGATATAGCTCAATCGACTCGGCTGTTGATCCTGAACTAGAGTATATATACTTTATGGGGTCTGCCATGTCTCCTTCTGCCTGTTACATACTTTTGCACAGACTTAGTATACCATTTTTGACCATTTTCAATGGTCGAATGGTATAAAAATCGTTTGAGAGAAGCAATACGAAGAAAACGTCCAGAATTGTGGAAAAACAATTCATTGCTTTTGCATCACGATAATGCTCCTGCTCACTCATCTTCGCTTGTGAGAGATTTTTTGGCCAAAAACAACACCACGATCATGCCTCAGCCAACATATTCACCGGATTTGGCCCCGTGTGACTTTTTCTTGCTCCCAAAACTATAGAGACATATGAAAGGACAAAGATTTGCAACCATTAAGGAGATAAAGACTGCATCGCTGGAAGAGGTCAAGGCTATACCGAAAAGTGCTTATGAGAAGTGCTTTGATGATTGGAAAAACCGTTGGCATAAGGGTATTGTATCTACTTTGAAGGGGACAACATAAATATTGATAAATAAATAAATATTTTTTCTTAAAATTACAAAGTTACTTTTTGAACACACCTCGTATTTTATGTCTTTTATTTTTACTTGTATTACCTATAAAATTCCGCTGAGGGTATTCCTGCTTCGACAATATGTTAGGCCCGGGCTTTTTACTTTTTATGACTTTTAGACAAGCGTCTAGCGTCAACATTCAAGTTATTTGTACACCTAAGCAGATGCATGATTAGTATATACCTTTTGATTGCCTAAGCTACCTAAAGGGTACTTTATTTTCGTCTTGGGCCGCAACTTTGTTGTTTATTGTTACATGCAATTTGATAGCAGTTTTTTCGGAATCAGAATCTTGCAGCCGAGCCCACATTGGGCTAGCAAGCTACTGTATGACCTTAGCCTGCGGCTACAGGGTATTTTGTCTTATGTACATAAATACATAATTCTGTGTATTTTTATTTATTATACCCGCTACTCATAGAGTAGAAGGGTATTATAACTTTGTTCAAACCGAAAATGTATGTAACAGGCAGAAGGAGACACCTCCGACCCCATAAAGTATATATATTCTGGCTCAGGATCAACAGCCGAGTCGATATAGCCATGTCCGTCTGTCCGTCTGTCCGTCTGTCTGTCCGTGTGAAAATCTAGATCTCAGCTATTATAAGAGCTAGGACTACCAAATTTGGTGACAATATGTGTTTTTATTGCACGCCGATCAAGTTTATTTTGGATTTTGGCCACGCCCCCTTCCGCCCCCGCAAATCGAAAAAACATTGATAACAAGTGTAATTTTGATGCAATATTGTGCATTTTCGGTTTACATGATAACTACAGCTAGCCAGATGATCTCTGAAAATTTGGTAACAATCGGATAATAAACACAGAAGTTATTCAGCTTAACGTTTTCCATAGCTGTAAGCAGCGCTGCCGGCAGCGCTGCTTGCAGCATTGTGCCGAATCGTGTGTGCGTGTACGGTGGTGAAATGGGTTAAGTTGTGGACTGCAAAACGAACAGTACTATTATGCATTTACTGCATATGACTTTGCATAAATATTGTTAGTCCATAGCCTACGAACCCGTAAATGCATAATAGTACTGTTCGTTTTGCAGTTGATAACCAAGGAATGTAGAATTAATAAAATAAAAACATTTTGGGTTTAAATTAGTAGTTTTTTATTTATGTGTATTATTTTGTACTGTCCAAATATAGATGAAACCAAACAACATTGCTTGTGTTCTGTGGAGTAGAACTAACTTTGCGCGCGGGTGCGCGTCATGTAATGTATGTCAAAATAAACTAGAGAATGTATATTAAAAGTATTTTATAATTTTGCTTGCGACTTTGGCCAAATATTAAAAATGTAGATGGGCTTGAATTCTGACATGCAACTCTGCTGGATGCTTGGATCGACAACGGTCGCAACTATTCCGCCCTTGCTAACTGGATATTTGGCCAAATTAGCTGCTGCCGGCAGCGCTGCTTACAGCTATGGAAAACGTTAAGCTGAATAACTTCTGTGTAACTTCTGTCGATTCTAACCAAATTTTCAGAGATCATCTGGCTAGCTATAGTTATCATGTAAACCGAAAATGAACAATATGGCATCAAAATTGCGCTTGTAATCAATGTTTTTTCGATATACGGGGGCAAAAGGGGGCGTGGCCAAAATCCAAAATAAACTTGATCAGTGTGCAATAATAACACATATTGTCACCAAATTTGGTTGTCCTAGCTCTTATACGAGGGTCGTTTGATAAGACCGTGACTTTTTGTATTTGCCGCGCACCTGCTCTAAATACAACACTGCTCCTGTCAGCAGTTATCGATTAACAGCTGACTGTAAAATTTTGAGAAAGCTGCGTTTTTTGGTTTGCGTTTTATAGGCATTGAAAGCAGACGATCTCGTGAATTTTAACGAAAATGGAAAAAAGTGAATTTCGTGTGCAAATTAAGCATTATTTTTTGCGTAAAAAATCCATCACCGAAACCAAGGAAAGACTTGATAAATATTATGGGGACTCTGCACCATCAATTTCAATGGTTAAGAAATGGTTTACTGAGTTCCGTTGTGGTCGTACCAGTACAAGTGATGCCGAACGTTCAGGTCGCCCAAAAGAGGTCGTCATGCCAGAAATCGTCGACAAAATCCATGGAATGATATTGGATGATCGGAGAATGAAAGTGCGTGAGGGAGCGGAGGGTGTAGGCATCTCAACTGAACGGGTACATCACATTTTACATGAATATTTGGACATGAAAAAGCTTTCCGCGCGATGGGTGCCGCGATTGCTCACACACGACCATAAGCGCAACCGTGTGACCATTTCAAAGGAGTGTTTGGCGATGTTCAACCGCAATCCAAACGAATTTTTGCGCCGTTTCGTTACCGTAGACGAAACATGGATCCACCACACCACACCAGAGACCAAAGAACAATCAAGACAGTGGGTTTCTCCGGGTGAACGTGCACCAAAGAAGGCCAAGGTGGGTCTGTCGGCCAACAAGGTCATGGCCACAGTTTTTTGGGATGCACAAGGTATCATTCACATCGATTACCTTGAAAAGGGTAAAACGATCACCGGCGAATATTATTCAGAGCTTTTGGACAGATTCGATATTGATTTGAAGCAGAAACGACCGCATTTGGCGAAAAAAAGTGCTGTTCCATCAGGACAATGCACGGGTGCACACGTGTGTAGTCAGCATGGCAAAATTTCATAAATTGGGCTACGAACTGCTACCCCATCCAGCATATTCTCCAGATTTAGCCCCCTGTGACTATTTTTTGTTTCCAAACATGAAGAAATGGCTCGGCGGTAAGAGATTCGGGTCAAATGAAGAGGTCATCACAGAAACAAACGACTATTTTGAGGGCCTTGAGAAAACCTATTATTTGGAAGGAATAAAAAAATTGGAAAAACGCTGGACTAAATGTATAGAGCTAAAAGGAGATTATGTTGAGAAATAAAACGCTTCTTTGACGAAAAAAATATATTTTATTCAAAAAGTCACGGACTTATCAAACGACCCTCGTAATAGCTGAGATCTAGATTTTCACACGGACAGACAGACGGACAGACGGACAGACGGACATGGCTATATCGACCCGGCTGTTGATCCTGAGCCAGAATATATATACTTTATGGGGTCGGAGGTGTCTCCTTCTGCCTGTTACATACATTTTCGGTTTGAACAAAGTTATAATACCCTTCTACTCTATGAGTAGCGGGTATAAAAATGCGCCTAATTGGAAGCTGAGGACAAACTTCAACCGGCACCTTCTGCCCCAGTCTCACTCGCACTGGCGCGCCTGCTGTCACCTCAGTCTCATGACGAAGGAGTCTAAGAGGCGTGACCCCTCGACCCCATTTGGCTACCCACCACCTCCCCCTCTTCCTTCGCTCTGGAACTGTGCCAAAAGTCAATTTCGCAGTTGGAGGCTAATTTATGCTGCGGCTATTCATTTTCAGCTGCCGAAACGCAGACGCTTCTCTCTCTCCCTCTCTCTCTATCTGCCTGCCTCAGGTGTAGTCAGGTGTGGCAAGCAGCGAGGGCAGAGAGAGAGAGAGAGAGAGAGAGAGAGACAGATAAAGGGGGGCATTCTTGGCTAGGTTGTGCGACGAACTGATGTAACTTTTGTTTTCTTTGGGATGAATAAAACTTGTGTCTTTTGTTTATTATTTTCGCTTGTCGCACAATTATGCAAAAATCGAAAAAGCACGTTCAATCAGCCCCCCCTTCCTACCTGTCTCTCACTCTTCCTTTAGAAATGAGGCTAATAAATGGTTGCATGTGTGCGTGAACGGGAGAGAGAGAGAGAGAGCAAAGTTGGCTCAACTTATGAGTTATGCATGAGCTTAAATGGCTTAGGTATGCAATGTGTATGTGTGTGTGGGTGTCTGCGTGTGTGGGTGTCTGCGTGTGTGCGTTGGCAATTAGTAAAATTGATATTTTGGCTAGAAATAGCACAGTAAATGTTTAATGTTAAATAGTATTAAGTAGATTAGAATTAACGTATTGTCCCAGAGGAATAAACCATGTGGGTGGGCAAAAGTGATCGATGAAACACGCACGCTTTGGTGCACTGAACTTTGACCTTTGCATAGACAAGCTACTTAGTTTGCACATGTTTCTATTTGCTACTGCTTAACGAAGTATGCATATTTTTCTGGCATTTTTTTTTAGCTATTATCTATCTATGATAATTTGGCATTCGTTTGCTTATGTCAGTTTTCCTCTATGCATTTGCTACTTGCAAATTGCGTATGCCTTGTGAGTACACTCATTTCTTATTCACTTCTATTCACGCTGAGAAAAACTCTTGAAAAATGAGAGGAAAAAAAAAGAAACTGAAACGGAAAAAACAACATCACGTGGCAACTGCATCTCTGCATTTCTGTTGCCTGTTTTCATCTTCTATCTTCCAAAATGCAGCTTGCCACTTGCCACATGCAACTTGCAACTTGTGTGCGGCTGGCTCTGGCGACGACGTCTTCACTGGTAACCCAATTACGTAGGCAGCATAAACAAATTTTATATATATTTTTTTTTATGCAGCTCAGACAAATTGCCAAGAAAAACACTTTGCCACAACAACAACAACAACAAGTGACGAGAAAAGTTAAAGGCAAATTGGGGAAAAAGAGAAAGAGGAGGAGGGAGGAAAACATTTGTTTTGGTGACACTCGAGAAGAAGATGCTGAACAAATGTTTATGAATTATTAATTGGAAATTGTGAACAGAGCTGGGTAAATGCAAGCGTAAAAGACGAGAGAGAGAAAGAGAGAGAGGAAGACTTTTTCCCACTCTCTTTCTCTCACCCGCTCGCTCTCCCTCTTCCTCTCCCTCGGTTGCCTAGAAGTTAAAAGCACTTGTAAAACTTTTACATTTTGCGGTGAATGACTTATTGTTCTTATAAATGTTGCTGTTGTTGATGTTGCGCTAGATGCAAATTATACACAAAACTTTTTGTTTAATATACCTAACTGTTCTAGCCGTGAAAATGGGACAGAAGAAAAATTGTAGATATTAAATTTGAAAATCAGAAACAACAACAAAAATGATTGAGCCAGAGAAACGCAGTATTTAACGCAGTATTAAAGCCAGAACATTAATTTTTGGAAAATCTTTTTTTTTCGAAATGTTAATAGGTAATATTTCTCTCATTTCTCTCTCAAGAAAGGCTGCCTAGTTATTACTAGAAATAATCAACAGTTTTCTATTGCTACAGATAGAAAAAGTTTCATGGCGATATCTGTAAAAACACTGAAATTCGACCGAAAGCTTAAAAATATATATTAGCTCGATCCGGTTCGTTCCGACTTATTTTGTGGCATGCAGCAATAAGAAACATGTATACCAAGTTTCATCAAGAAAGCTCGAAATCTAAGAGACTTATTTGCATGGCAACAGACAGACGGACAGACAGACGGACACGGCTAGTTCGACTCGCATATTGATGCTGATTAAATACATGCATATACCGTTCGTTGAGTCTATATATATTATTTTCCATTCTATTCCTCATAATTCAATTAACTTTAATAATTGCAATACGCAAAACTTTTTCTAATCACTTTCTGCAAGGAGTTTTAAAAAAAGTTTTCGATTTGAAACTGAAAAATAAACATACGGAAATTAAGCGTGAGAAGTGGGGAGAAAGCTGGGGTAGGCGTAGGGGAGAGAAGTGGGTGGGGGGGGGTTGGGCGTCACTACAGTGTGTGGGCAGTAGGCCAAGTGGCGGTGGCCGGAGATCAACTGTGTGGCGCCCGAAATGTTAAACAAGTTAATTGCATTTCCAATCGGTTGACTTGAAGTGGCACCAACAACAACAGAAGCAACAGAAGTTGCAGCATTTGTTGCTGCTGGCAGCGTACCAAAAATAGTTGCTGCCGCTGCCAGTTGTCAGTTGATTGAGCTCGCCAGACAGACGCGCGCGACTATGTCTCGGAGACGAGACGAGACCAGACGAGACAAGGCACCGCATTGGCTAAAGCATTGGCGGCTACTGTGTGTGTACATTCGCGGTCAGTTGAATAGAATCGTTTGGTGTTGTTGTGTATGATTTGAATTGTTGTCTCTGTGACTGTGGCAAGAGTTAAGTAACTTGAGCTGAATACTTTGGCAAAGTGATGGGATGGGATGGTAGATGGTAGTATATGATACATAAAATATATCCTAACTTAAACTGTAGCTAAATTTGTATGCCATTCCTCCTACAGGGTATGTGTACATAAATCAGAGCAACTGATTGCGTTAACATTTTCGGAGAGTTTGCTTTGCGCCGGCGCGACGCGACGCGGCGATCGGCGGAGATAGCGAAGACGAACAAATGACGGGCATTTCTTATGATTACCCAGCAAATTTATGTATGTAAATATGCAAATGACCAGCTGAGCGCTGAAAGAAGAGACGGACACACGGACAGAGAAATAGTATGAGTGTGAACTGATCGAACAAAGGAAAGTCAAAGAGTTAGCGGCCAAGTTCAATGTGCACATTGTGTGCATATAACATATGTATATATACATATATATCTCCCCATTGAAGGTCACACAGAGAAAGAGAGAGAGAGAGACGAGTTGAGCGGCTCATTATGCAATGACAGGAGTACGAGAGACACACACACAGACTACGCGGCGTTTTCGTAACTCGCACTTGCTTAGCTAACGATTTATTTAAAGCGGAAAAACTTTTGTTTCAAGCCAACTGCAAATCAAGTCGATCAAAACAAACTCAGTCTCCGTCTCAGTCTCAGTCTCAATTTCCGTTCTAAGTCAGCCTCGGCATTCATTATGGTCACAATTAAATGTTGAAATGAAAATGTTTTGTAAATGTGTTTTTGAGTTTATCAATCAGTCGCCTCGCTCTCGGCTCGCTCGGCTCTCTGGGGGCACTTGCGTTTTTTTTTTAATTACCCCAGTCATTAACGCCCAATTAAGTTCAAATTCTAAATTCACGTTTGCAATTAAAAATCAAAATCAAGAAAGAGGTTTTTCAATTTTTCTTTCGATTAAGGCTTAACTAGTTGTCAAACTCTTTCTCTCTCTATCACCTGAAAACTACACCTGTCTCTCTGTCTAGGGTTGCGTGCATACCCTGTAATCGACAAACACGCCAAAAGTGCTTTAGCCATTTTAGAGTCATTTCGGCTAATTACGTGTTTCACTCAGCTGTCTCTTTCAATTTTTGTGCCAACATTTTAGTTGCATTCATTTGTCGGCCATAAAAGTCGCCGTCAACACAAACAAACGAACGAACGAACAGGCGAACTAGCAATCCGCCAAAAGTGTCCAAAATGAGCCAAAAGCTGCTTCACCATATTCTCAAATGAGACGCGCATATTTGTCGTATTTATCTTTATGAACAACAGTTACCCTTTCTCTAGTGTAGACTTGGGAATTAAATTGAACTCAATAGAGAATTGAGAGTGCAAAAAATTAGAGCTGACTGGCCTTTTTTCTTACCCTTCGACCATTGAAAATTTATTAAAAAAAGGTATACTAAGTTTGTGCAAATGTGTGTGTGTTACAGGCAGAAGCCAATAGAACTATATCCGTCTGTCTATCCGTCTGTCTATCCGTTTGAACGACTGGATCTTAGTCCATATCTTATAAATCAAATTTCACATGAAGTGAAGTCAAGTTAATTATATATTTTTGCTGCCACGCCCACCGCCCACACACCGCCCATTGATAATTTTGCGATTATGAAGCAAAGCTGAAAAGTTTGATCTTATTTGGTATGCTTTGTGATGTGAAACAATCTTTCGAATTACAATCCAAACGCATGAGTTTTAATTTTTCTAGAATATCATTAAAATTATAGTATTTAATTTAAATTAATGACTCACCCACATTCGATAGTAATACGTACATATTAACATATTTAACATTTAGAATTTTGCACTCATAACTTAATTTCATTTCATTTCATATAAGTTTGCTTTGGCCTTAACATCATCCTAATTTTTTTGTAATATACTTTATTGTTATTCGAATCGCTTCAATACAATCTGTCGTATCGGCCCATCGGCTCGCTGAAACAATCAAAAGTGAGCATAGGTTTTTCGAATTAATATATATACCCTATTATATATCCTACCATTTAGTGCAACTATCAAACCACCATGAAGACGGTGGACCTGTAGCGCAGATGCATGAACATTTATCGTTGTCTCGATCTGGAGTTGAGAAATACATTCTATGATTATACCTAAGAGCGTCTCCAGCAGTTCCACTTGCAGTGCCAAGGGTGTGTAGCTTATATAAATCAAGTTCGTCTCCAATTGCGAATCTTTCATAAAACTCATATTTAACTGCTCCATCTGAGTTCTCCAGCAGGACGAACAATTCCTGAGTTTTATCTTTGGTTATGGCGTGTAATTTCTCCAAAGCCAAGAAGAACTCCCCGTCCAATTGGCCAAATCCTGCTTTATACTGGGTCCAATTGCCCGAGAAGTCTAAACTACCATCCGTTCGCCGCAAGATTATCGTCCAGTTACCGCCACGAGTCTCTGCTTCGCATACCACCTTAAACGGTTTATCGCTGAAGCTGGGAACGAGTATTTCGTAGACTCCACTTCCCTTGGATGGAGTAATGACTTCGGCGCAGCTGTGCCCTATGCTTATCTTCTTTGTGGTCGTCGTCGTCTTAGTGGCAACAGTTGAGCTATCTGTTGCTTTATTATAAGTCAACATTTTCTCCAGCCCTCTTTGATTAGTTTTTGATCTTTCAAAATGCGTTTTGAATTTTTATTAATCAGATATTGATCCCATCTCAATTCATCGAATTCCAATTTTAGTTTCTGCGATTCGAATCTTGCCACCATTGGCTTTGCTAAGCTTTCGTTCATGCACACCATTCTAACAGAAGTTAAAATAAATTGAAAAATGGCATACCCAACGGGTTCACAAGTCTAAAGTCAAGCTTACTCCTTATGCGCGGATCCTTTGCAGAGCAAGATTAACGATTGAACAAGGATTAGGCAGGTGCAAATAAAGTGTAATAACATTTTGGCCTGGTTTCAGAGAACTGTGTAGTTTAAAGCTAGAAATCGACTTTATATATGTATGTATATAGCATAGCCGATTATTTTCACTATTATATCAACAAAGTAGAAATTTCATGGATATAATAAACCGTTGATGACTTAAATTAACACGTGCAAATCGCAAGTAAAACAGAGTATATTATATATATTTATATACTATATTATATAATATTTTACTTTTCTTGATTTCGTGACATATTTTTAAACTATTAGCTTTTGGTCTACGGTATAGACTTTCACCGATTCCTTTCCCTATTATACAATTGAACTTTATTAAAATATATCTGTTTGTTCAGCAAATGAGCTTTTTAGTTAAGATTCTGCAAAAGCTTATTAAAGCTCTCAAAGCTCTCTTGCAATCTTAAGCAGCTTTGAGCAACGCATTAAGAGATTGTGAACTCTCTGCAAATGTTTTAAACATTTTGTTTAATTTTGTCTTTAATTCACTCAAACACAGACACCACACTCAAGCAAGTCTCGGCTGTAATTCCCGAAAGTTTTCAAGCTCATCTAATGTGCTACGCGACGCTGTTGCACCAAAGGGGCGTGGCAGGGTAGCCCCTTTGAATCAACAAGTAAATCATTTGCGCATTGTGGATGACATCAATTTTGAAATTCAAATTCAAATTCAACGACTGCCCGGGGAGCTTTACCCAGGAGAGAGAGACAGAGAACAGCGAAAGTAGAAGAGGGAAATATATAGACATCAATATATATATATATACATATATATATATATATATATATATATGTGTGTGTGTAAATGTAGTATGTGCTTCAGTTGTGTCGCGGTTTTCACTGTCATACCCCTTCTTACCCCCTTTCTTCCCCTCCCACTCCCTCACACATTTTATTGTGTTTGCCCTATGGCTGCATTCGAAATTCATCTCAATGACTTGGCTTCGAAGGCGCCGACAACGCTAGAGCAGCTCATCAGCAAGTCAATTGCCGAGCCGAGGGAGCCTTAGTGGCAAGGCAAGGCAAGGCATTTGGATCATCCACGCCCCCTGCCCCTGCCCCTCTATCCTGCAATACAAATTTGTATGCGATGCTGATTCGATTATCGACTTGGGCTTTGATTTAAACAGCACAACAACAACAACAACAACAACAACGATAACGATAACGATAGCAACAATTCCGACACTTTGCTGCAGCGGAAATTGTTTTTAAAGACTGTGATTATTCCCCAACAACCCCAACAACCCGTTCCCTAGAGAGGGACACATGGCTCGTACATCGTTTAGTATCTGGCAATTTCGGTCTACATATTTTCAGCCAGAATTTTCTTTTTTTTTTCTTTCGTTTTTATTGTTGTTGGTTTTGTTGTTGCCTTGGTCTGTTTTCAAAAACTCTTTAAAGTCGCGCCACAACAATGTGTCCCAGACATAAAGATGCGCCATTAGTGGGTTCTAGTTGCTGCACACACACACACACACACATATACAAAGGCGACAACAGCAACAACTCTGCGGTGCCATAGTGTGTGATATTGGGGCAGGGGGGTCGTACAGTGGGGCAACGGAAAGCGAAAATTTTAGAAAAATTTAATCCAGTATAAAAGCTTAAAATGTTAAATGTTATATTAAAATAATATTTTTAATATTTTTTTAATTATTTGTGCAGCTATCAATTGCTGTAAATATTTTAATATTTTTATACCCGCTACTCATAGAGTAGAAGGGTATTATAACTTTGTTCAAACCGAAAATGTATGAAACAGGCAGAAGGAGACACCTCCGACCCCATAAAGTATATATATTCTGGCTCAGGATCAACAGCCGAGTCGATATAGCCATGTCCGTCTGTCCGTCTGTCTGTCCGTGTGAAAATCTAGATCTCAGCTATTATAAGAGCTAGGACTACCAAATTTGGTGACAATATGTGTTATTATTGCACGCTGATCAAGTTCATTTTGGATTTTGGCCACGCCCCCTTCCGCCCCCGCAAATCGAAAAAACATTGTTAACAAGTGCAATTTTGATGCCATATTGTTCACTTCCGGTTTACATGATAACTATAGCTAGCCAGATGATCTCTGAAAATTTGGTAACAATCGGATAATAAACACAGAAGTTATTAAGCTTAACGTTTTCCATAGCTGTAAGCAGCGCTGCCGGCAGCATTGTGCCGAATCGTGTGTGCGTGTACGGTGGTGAAATGGGTTAAGTTGTGGACTGCAAAACGAACAGTACTATTATGCATTTACGGGTTCGAGTCCCGCCCGCATCAAAAATTAAATGTGTGCAAAAATGTTTTTTTTTTTATACCCGCCACTCATTGAGTAGAAGGGTATTATAACTTTGTTCAAACCGAAAATGTATGTAACAGGCAGAAGGAGACACCTCCGACCCCATAAAGTATATATATTCTGGCTCAGGATCAACAGCCGAGTCGATATAGCCATGTCCGTCTGTCCGTCTGTCCGTCTGTACGTCTAGATCTCAGCTATTACAAAAGATAGAGACACCTAATTTCCTGTATACCATAGGTAGATCGAGTTTATTTTCAATTTTCGATGTCGCGCCCACCGCCCACGCAAAACGATAATTACGATTATTAAGAAAAGTATTGAAGTTATGGCTTTCTGCTTTGGTATAAACATAGATAATTACCATATAAATCTATTTTCAAAATTACAATCCGATCGAACAATAAACACAGAAGATATTCATCTAAACGTTTTCCATAGTTACACTCTTTGCGCCTTTCCAGCATATCGTGACGTCATCGTCAAATTTCCTTAATTTTCGTATTATATAAAATTTATTAAGAATATTTAAAGCTTTTAAAAATGTTTTAAAAATATTAACTGTCAATTTTCTTAATTTCAAAATATTTAAAAATTTCTATAATTTATTAAATTTTTTTTACACTTCCCACTTTTTCAAAGTTTCATAATTTTTAAAATTGCTTATCTATGAAAAAGGGATTAACTCTTTGTTTCCCTTTTGATTTTTTTGCCTTTCTTATCATTTCGAATACTCTAGTACAGTTGTGCCTAACCAGTTACCACAGTAGTTAGTTAGTGGTTTTGGCACCTTTAGCAGTAAGAGATGTTGTGCCGGCGCTGAAACTTTTGATTGATTTCCCACCAGCATGCGTTGCAAGACTCCCCATACAGCGCCAACTGCCTGCGCCAACTGCCTGCGCCAACTACCTGTGCCTGCGTCTGCGTGTACGTCGGCGTCGATTGTAATCAACGCGCTGGGATCAATCAGCAAACTTGAAAACTGAATGCCACACTGCAGCCAGCTCGAATCAATCCATCAAACGTATCAATCATGATGACAGGCCACAGAGCGAGCACAGTAGACCTGGCAAAGCCCAGGCCAGACCAGACACAGGCAGGGCCAGGCAACGGCAGCAGGTCCAGTTTTAGCTTTTCCTAACATGTATGTGAAACGTCTCAGTTGTTGTTGTTGTTGTTGTAGTTGGCGTTGCCTCACTTGTGAAGTCTCCACGCGCGTTGCGCCCATTAAATTTGAATAATCTTAGTTGTTGTTGCTTTTTTTTCCATCATCCTCCCCACACTGGACTCGAGTTGCAACTGTCGCATATAGCAGCTGGACACGGTGCTTGCGTGAGACGCTGCAGGCAGGCAGGCAGCATCAGCCAATCTGATTTGAAATTCTAAAGTGATTTTGATTACTTGAGGTGTTGATATTTTGACTTGTACGTTGATTAGATAGTTGAAGGCTTGTTAGATGCATGTCAGCAGCAGCAGCAGCCTCAGACCGGTCTCACTGGCTGCATGTCTTGGTCTTGGTCTCTACGTCTCCATTTTCGTCTGCATCTGCGTGATGCGCCTGGCTTGATGTTGATTATAATTTAATTATAAGCAATCTGTAAAAAGTAAATGGCTTGCATGGTGCTCTCACTCCATGGCACTTCTGGTCATGGCGCATAATTTAGCAGGCAGGTTAATGGCTTTATTAGCTTAGAAGCCTCAGTCCGAGCCCGCTGCATGACTGATAATAGTCATGGGCCGGTCACATTCTGCTCTACTGAATAAAAGTTATACGTTTTCAATACTTTTTACTCCTTTTGCCGGCAGCGCTGCTTGCAGCATTGTGCCGAATAGTGTGTGCGTGTACGGTGGTGAAATGGGTAAGTTGTGGAATGCATAACGAACAGAACTATTATTAGCGCGTATATTACAGTCGAGCATACTCGAATGTAGCTTTCTTACATGTTAATTTGA